>JAQIUQ010002497.1:15000-43498 GCA_030378365.1 Hybognathus amarus | reverse complement strand
ATATGTATAATATGTACATGTATTAGTTCACTCAAAATTTTTACAATTTGTAAAACAATTTTTCTTTGTATATTGTTTTCTTTGTTTATTTTTTTCTCCTTGTATATTTTTTTGAAATCTTTATGTATTTCATGTAGTTTTGGTTTTCTGTAGACCCTGTGCCTAAGGATATTTGTTATGGGTTAGTTTAAACTACATTACCCATGTTCCCTATCCCTGTAGCCTTAGCCATGTCAACACAGGTGTCTGGCATTATACAATCAGGAGAGATGATTGACTAGAGCCTTTTTTATGGCCATGTTCACTTTGTTTGTATGCCTGAAGAAGGTCGCAAGACTGAAAGCTTGCTTATAAATTGATGTTGCACAGTTTTTGAGTGTGCTTCAATTTTTCATGATTATTTTATGCAGCAGCCCCTCCCTTTAAGACTTATTTTGACCGATGAGCGGTGGTTCTTTTAAATTCTTAGTTTACCCAAAATAAAAATTACTGTGAGAAAAAAAAAAATCAAGTTTTCACAATTTTAGTAGTACAAGATTACCCTCAGAAGGCCTTCATTTATCCCACTGGAGCCGGATGGATTACTTTTGTGAAGGATGTATGCACATTTTTGGGACTGGACCCCCTTTCTTCACATTATATCCACTGAAGGGTCTAAGACATTTTCTAAAATAACTGAAAATGTGTTAGTGTGAAACAAGATTGACATATGCATCTCGAACGGCTTGAGGGTGAGTAATGCATGTGTTAAATATCATTTTTGGCCGAACTATCCCTTTAAGTGTCTTTCTCAGGGACACATTGGTGTCTCACAGTGGATTCAAACCCAGGTCTCTCACACCAAAGACATGCGTCTTATCCACTGTGCCATCACCACCTCCATTTTATTGTCTCTGAAATAAATAAACTAACAATATAAATAACTTTTCTCCATACTGTCCTTATTTAGCACATCCTGCAATATTTATTCTAAGAATAAACAATTAATAAGCCTACATTTTTATCAGAATATATTTATCAAAATAATACAAACTGTAATCAAGCAAATATTCACTGTAGGCTATATTAAATAAATAATAAAGCTAAAAAGTTAGAAAATAAGCCTGGCTTTGTAGCGGTCATAATTAGCACATTCAATCAAGTCTTTATGAGCTTACAAAACTCAAAAAAATTCACTCAACATAGTGTGTTGAATAATATTCACCGGATATGACAAAACAGACTGAATCCCAAGTAGAATATTTTCATACCTTGACTCCCATGTTGAAAACAACTTCACAAATTCAGCAATACAACCATAAAAAATAAATAAATAAAATAAACACTGGTGTGATATTTTAGTATACCCAGTTTGCTTAATTTAGAGAGAAATTTGATAATGTGGTCAGCAGAAAAAAAAACATTGGTGAATAAAATAAAATTAGATAAGATTAAAACTATAAATATTTGTATTTATTTGAGGAATATGTATGTATTTGTTTGTTCACATTTTGTGCAAGTGAGATGAGTCAAGTTCTTTTCTGGACTGCTAGGTTTTCAAAATGGTGGCATGAGATGTAATAATTTGAGAACTTTGTGGGTTCAAGTTAAACTATTTCAGAGACTGAGTTCAACAGTTCATAAAACAGCTGGTTTTAAACACCATAAGTTTAAGTTTTGCTCTTGTTTGACAGACAGCAAATGCCAACCCCAGCAACTGGCACTAAAATCTCAAGGTTGTGTTATACAATCTTTGTGCTTGACCGTGGAAACTGTGAAACTGTTTTCAGGTTGATTCAATCAACCAGGGAGTAACAGAAACTCAATTTGCTGTGGTGCTATTAAACTGCTGACGTGAGACAGGGGAATTGTCCTGTCTGCTTTCACAGAAGGGGTTGTTTAACGGTGGATAGAGGTTCTCCAACTTTCTCCAGTAAACATGACTGAGCAAAACAAATGATAGAGAATAAAAAGCATGTAGGTGTTGTTGACAATGATACAATAAATAAACCTGTTTTGAGAAGGAAATATATATATATATATATATATATATATATATATATATATATATATATATATATATATATATATATATATCTCTCTCTCTCAAAAAAAAAGTTTAAAGTGTAATATTTGTAATTAAATAGTATAACTGTTACGATGGCATGCCATTTTTGTGCCTATTCAACCAGCAATGTAAGTTCTCAGTCAACCCTTTAAACAAAGTGAGAAATATGTCAGATCTCAAGCCCTGTGCTGAGTGACAAGAGTCCCTATAGAGTGTCAATGTCCTGACTGTAAATACAGCTGAAAAAAATGGAATTGTGGACGCTGTATCAGTATCTAGGGAGCTACAGCCTGGCCTTGAGCCTCTTTGAGTTCATGCTGGGCATGAGAAAGCACAGATTACAGCTGTTGTTAGAGCCTCCTCTTTTATCTCATTGGGAGCGTGGCAGGTGGGTCTTTCTTAGTACCTAGGCTCTGGCTCCTGTGCAGGGTGCACAATAATGTTAAATGTGTTAAACTTTTCCAAAACCCAGTGAGCTGTTTGCTGTCTTCTGCTGTTTGCATCTTTCTTCTAAGGCGATAGATACAATCATAAATGAAGCATAACAAATCTCAAAGGAAGCTTTTGTAAGATTGTGGCCAAAACTGGAACTGCAATTATTTTCAAATTACTGTAGAGCAGTGTATCCCCTGCCCCTCCCCCCTGACTCAAGGTTGTCAGATAGGCTGCAGGATCCAGCAGGAATGTAGGCTGCTACAAGGAGCTTCCAATGGCAAGTAACAAGTCCTACACAGTTTTTTTTTCTTCTGCCAAGGTGAGACACTACAGGTGAATAGGGTAATTTTTTCAGGTGATTTTAATATACATGTAGACAATGAAAAAATATGCATTGGGATTGGCATTTAAAGACATTCTATTGGAGTTGGACAACACATGTCAGGACCGACTCATTGTCGTAATCATACTCTAGATCTAATATTATTACATGGAATCAATGTTGATGTCATTGAAATTCTACAGCAGAGTGATGACATCTCAGATCTAGTCTTGTGTATCCAAAGATTGCTTTATTAATAATATTCCTGATCAGTTTCATCTCCTCGGGGGTGCAGTATGAGCCGCAGGAAGTGCGAGGCATCTTTAAAAAGATGCTCGCTTGCTCTTTTGTGAGAATAAGTGCTCAAAAAGGCTACGTTGCCGTATGACGTAGCTCACAGGATGACTGAAGGTGGCGAAGACAGCCGGCTTCATCAGTCGCTGTCCATGCTTGCTAGGGGCCCCTCAACGGCGACGCGGCTTCTGTTGATCAGAGATGCGAAGAGCTTCGCTGAAGAGATGAAAATCTGGGCCCGTATTCATAAAGATTCTAAGAATCCTCTTAGAAAACTCTTAATTTAGCTTAAAAACTTTTACGTAGGAGTCTTAGCTTAAGAGCGATTCGGGACTGATCTGAGAGCGACTCTGAGTAAGGAAAAGACAAAAACTTTCATCTTAGTGAGGAGGCGGGGCTGACCCCGTTGCTATGTATGACACACTCTTTTGAAGACTGTGATTGGTTGGTTGTCCAAGAAGGGAAAAAAAAGAGCAATTTTAAGTATAGAGTTTACTCACACATATACACACACACATTATATACATTATGTATATACATAAATCCTTTTTTTACCATGCTGTTAATATCCTAAGCCTAAGGTATTTGATTGGCTTAGAATGATAACAAAAAAAGTTCCACTCTTTCCAATTACACTGATTGCTGTCTATTTAAGTGGTGGTTTGAATGTTGGTTTTAATATAGCAAACATGGAATAAAAAACGAGAAAGATGAGAAAGCCCAACTGGACAGAAGAACAGTGTTTACTGTTAGCCCAAGTTAGTGGATGAACACAAGACCATCATTAAAGAAAAAAAATTGGGCCGGGTGTCACGGCACAAAGCAAGAAGCAGACGTTGGAGCTTATAGCAAATTATTAATGGTTCATTCCCCTGCTTGCGCACATCAGGGAAGCCTACTATATTCATTAATGCAGTTTTTTTTAGCCTACAAGGTGGCATAGTAAGAGGTTCTGAAAGTGATGTAACTGTTTGTGTGATCACTGTTTACAGAAGTTGTGACAGACCCATATCACTGCTGCTTTATTGCATTTTCCCATTTGCCAAATATCTTAATGTAGTGATTAGGCTACTTTCATTTCTGGCGTTATGGCATTGCGATGTGTCGGAGATATTTGCGTGTCTCTAATAAGATTTAATGCACAATCTCGTATATATATATATATATATTGTCTATTAACTCACTGCCGTCTATTGCAACACATTTCCTCTCCCTCTTCATCGTCTTTTCTGCCATTTCTCCTCTGCTAAAGAAACTCTTAAGCCTCTTAAAAGTCCTCTATCCGTACTCCTAACAATTTTGACCTTAAGACCTCTTTTAAGGGTTAAGATTCTTTCTGAATTACTTTTTTCTTTACTAGAAATTTTTCTTTAATTTTAAGAGTAAACGCCCACATTTCTAAGAATTTTCTTAGAATCTTGTCACTAAGAGCTACTTTTTGCATTAAGATTCTTTATGAATACGGGCCCAGGTCAGCAGCCTGACGAACCGCACTTTTATACACACTGGTCACGCCCATTCTGGCGGGCTATGATGCAATGACTTTCATGGGTCGCGAGTTCAGGCCATAGGCTGCAGCAGTTGCTGCAGGCCAACCAATGAGCTAGCTAGCTAGCCCGCTTATGGTCTGCAGCTGCTGCACTGCGTTGACAATGGATACAAAAATTTGGATATTTTTTTGGCTTCAATATCTCAGAAAAGATTCATCTTTCCGTGTAAGCTAGCTTACACAATATGAGAGAACCTCTGGTACCTAAAGGGTTAACAACTAAGGATTGTTACAATGGGAGTGAATCAATCAAAACTAACTTTAGCTATACAATAACTTTATTCTAGAGCTGCTGTAAAGCCAAATCAATCTTTGTTAGCTTAATTTCCTATTTTCACTGTAAAACTGCTAAACAATCTAGATTGTTATAAGCGCTATATAAATGAAGGTGACTTGACTATGCTGCTCTAGACTGTCATGTCCAAGAGTGTTATGTATTTACTTTGCTCACATGAAACCACAAACGGTCATATAGCAAAATGAAGTGACAGACCAGAAGATGCCAATACTTGAGACCAGAAATAAAGCTTTTTATTTTTTTTCTTCTCTCAGCTCAAGTTTATGTACTAAAGAATGACCATATTCTGCAGCAAACTCAATATCAAGCATGGTTTCATCCCACAGGATTCTTGTAACTATGGCTTTGCAGAATTGCCAATTCCCCTGCTCGTCTTTCTTTCTGATGAAATTCAACAGGAGCATCCGGGATTTCACCTGCAGTATTCCATTAAATCCAAAGTATTTTTTCAGGGCACTTGTAGTATTTCTCTGAACAGTATAAATGTCATGCTGGCTTTATGTTGTGTATGTGTGATATAAATTGAATACATATACAGTAAGTGTGAAATACAACATTCAACTTATCAACTAAACATAATTTTGTTGTCTGGGCCTTATCTTGGTATGCTTTTTTTATTATTCCAAAATGTCTAATTTTAAGTTGTACTTATAGAGACAGCTCTTGTATTGGTAAAGGAATCTGACTTGAAAACAATCAGTTTTAACTATTCATCGGCATTAAAAGAAAATGGTGTAGCTGTCAACATAAATCAAACTTGAGCTTCTGCATCATGAGTATTTTATTGTTTAGTCAAAATTACAGTTTTACAAAATTAAACTTTGTAGCAACCCATCTCAAAATCCAAATATTTTTTTACACTGCATGTCTTAAAACAATAGTTGCACTTTTATTTTTAATTCAGATAGTCTCTATATTGATTATATGTTTATGAAAAAGAAGACATCTTCAAACAGTCTCAATGGAAAATTAATGACAGAAGAAAACACTCTTGGCTAATAAAAGGATGTGCTTTGCCTGATGAAACTCTTATCTAAATATGATTAACTTCGCTCTTCTGCTGTAGCTGGCAATGAATGTCAGCTCAATGATTAAAGGGGTACACATAAAACAGACCTGCTACCTGGTAGGAAGTAGGCAGAAGCTGTTTTTCTCTTTTCCTTTTCATCTGTATGGTGGATGAGCTTCATTACTTCCCAGACCATGAAGACAGAGTGTTCACCTTTTAACAAGCCCCTGTAAATGTCAAGCTTCAATTTGAGAGGAATACTCTTCAGACAGGGGTGATTCTGCAAAGCACTCACAAAATCAGACTGCAAATCATTCTTTTAATGCTCTTCGTTTCAAATGTGAGGAGGAAAAAGCGTGAGAGCATTTCAAATTATAAAGAAGTCCTATTTCGTACAAACCCCATTGGTTGACCCTTCACGCTGTTCTTAAAAGAGAACATTGATCCAGAGAGAGCATGTCATGCACTGCTACAGTGAGACGCTAGAGATATTGGATGATTGAAACCGCAGCCGCAGGTATGTCACGCTTCTTAATGTTACAGCCCAGACAGCTTTCCAGAGGGGATTAAAATGCCTTTCCAACGCAAAACTCAATTTTGAGCCCAATTACATTTGCAAAAGAGAGGTTTATATAGTTAGAGTAAACTCTCCATTTGCTATAAACTTGCTGTCTGTTGTGTCTTTCTGTGTTTCCTTATACCCTCCAATGTTACATGATTGTTCTACGTAAACACAGTAGAGTTTGAGTGTATCATCGTTGAAATAAAATGGTAAGCACTGGTTTACGCTTACTTCTGCCTTTCGTGTATTTATCTAGAAAATATAAGAAGTATATAACATAGTGGTGACAAGGACCCTTCATAGAATGTTAAGTTTTGTTGTTTTTGAACGTTAGTCGAAGTTTCAAGGCTAAAGATGTTCACGACGCATATTCCACACCCCGACCACACCATTCTCCATGAGGGAGAGTAAAGGGTGGATGCACACCGAAACAGACGCAACAGTCGGAACAGAACAAGTTTGCTGGAAGGAAATAGCGAGAAAGACAATAAGGCAGATTTAGTTGACGATGGAAGGCGGATCAAGAAAAAGGAATCAAAACAGCTGACGAACTAAAAGCAAAGAGGGGAATGAATAAAAGAATTGGCTGGATTTGGACTACTTTGTATCGGCAAGCAAAATAAAAGATGAAACAATTGTGCCAGCATTTTTAAGTCTCATGGGTGTAAAAACATTTAATATTGTGCAGTTTATATCAGCCAAAGAAATCAGGCGACAAATTATATGAGGAAATAGTGGGCTTACTCAAGGACCACTATTCACCCAAGCCACTGTTATCGCAGACAGATTTCGTTTCCATTAAAGAAATTAGCAAGTTGGTGAATCCATCGCACAATTCGTGGCTGTGTTGAAACAATTGTCCAAGCATTGTGAGTTTGGACAATCATTGAGTGACACCATTTGATTAGCACAACTCCAAACACCTCCGCCCAGCTCACCTGAAGGAGAAAGACACGGCACATAGCCAGGAGGAGGAGCCAGGGAAGGCCGCGCCTTAACATTGGACCAGATGTTAACAACAATTTCACATCATCAAATGCGGCCTGACAAATCACAGTCCAAACAAATTTAATACGGCCCTTTAAAAGGTTGGTCAATGTGGCAACGACAAGCCATGATAATACCCCACCATTCCTAAAAAGCATCTCAAGCTCAGGTTTGGTAGATGGAACAGGGAAATTATCCAGAGCCACCACCGTAGCATACACAGGCCTCACCTGACCTTGCCCCCACCACCTTCCACAAATAAACAACTGTCACCTGGGAAAACTTGCATTTAGTAAAATTTACAGTGAAGCGAACTTCAACTAGCCATATAAAAAGAGTCTCGATACGCTGTTCAGACCACCCGCCGCTATACATAGACTCACATCATAGTCCAAGTAAACAGCACAGCCCTGTAAACCAGAGACTACGCAGTTCATTAGTCGCTGAAATGTGGCAGGCGCATTTCGGAACCCAAAGCTCATCAACAGAGTACGAATGCAGGCCATACGGCGTTATAAAGGCTGAAACCTCCTGAGCCAGAGGTGTCAAATGAACCTGATAGTAGCCTTTAAGTAAATCAAACTTACTTAGACACCTGGCCGAACCTATCCGGTTCCAACACAGTCTTTAACCCTTGGGAGTGGGAAATATTCTGGCTTTGTGATGTTATTTAGGTTCCGAGAATCTGTACAAAATCTATTCGTCCCATCAGGTTTACTAACTGAGAATGCAAGGTGAAGCCCAACTGGAATAAGAGGGTTCTGAAGAAGACAACTGAAAACTCTCTCTTCCGTGAGCACTTAACATAAAAAAAAAAAAAAAAAAACGTTTCTTTTAAATCCCTGCTTATCTGGCTTATGCTACCCCATGCAATGTCTGAACTTTGTATTTGAGCATTTTTTTTGCCTCTTCACGATGACTCGACTTGGTTTGGTCCTCAGTTGTAAGTCGCTTTGAATAAAAGTATCTGCTAAATGACTAAATGTAAATGTTCTGCCAAACCATCATTCTGCTGTTTTCTCGAGTGACACCCGATGAGAACATCTGCCTTATTGCCTCAGTGTCTCCCCACATCGATGTCGTGCTTGACAAATGATTACACGACTGAAAACAAGGCAGGAAAGTTAAAAATCAAGAACTTAACTGCTAATGCCCTCTTCTTGGACAAATGCCCAAGTAGTGTGTCCAAATCAGACAACTTCCCTGAGTTCTTCAACCGAGGCTGGAGCACACAGTCGTCTAGGCTAACCACATCCTCATCACCACACGTTGCCACCATTTGGGGAGAGAAGCTAGAGATCCCCAGCAACTGCAGCCAAAGCAACTGACTTAACCTGATCACCAGTCTCTGCTGCCCCAGAAACTGGAGACCTACAGTACTGTAATAAGGTTTAAACAGATGAATGTGAGTTGCTTATAATGCCTACGGTAAGGAGTTGAATCTAGATATTTCAGGTCTGACACCTGCCAAACAACCATATGGGACCTGTGTATTTAGCAAGAAAGGGGGAACCAGCTATCGGCAACAGAGCCAGAACCTGATATCTCCAGGACTGAACACTTCCGGCTTAGCCCCGCGGTCATACCAACTCTTTATTTTCTTCCTGAGCCTCAGTCAGATTTTCTACAGCCATCTCTTAGATCTCTTACATAGCACTGAGACAGCATTAGTTAAGCTTACTAATGATTTGTTAACTGCTTATGATTTCCGCAGTCTCTCTTATTTTCATTCATCTTGATCTTAGTGACGCTTTCGACACTGTTGATCATAACATTTTACTTGCTCGGTTAGAATCTGTTTTATGAAGTTTCTGATACTGCACTATGATGGTTTAGGTCCTATCATTTCTGATAGAAAGCAGTTTGATGCTATGGGTGGTTTCAGGTCTGCTATTGGTGTAGTGCATTCTGGTGTCCCTCAAGGTTCTATCCTGGGCCCTATACTTTTTAACATATACGTTTATCCTCTTATTCAACTTTTAAGATCACTTGGACTCAGTTTTCACCAGATGACACTCAGGTTTATATTCATTCAAAACCTCAACACTGGGGAAAGGATCACTACCAGCAGTAGTGATTGCACAAACAGGGCCAGTGTCTTACACAGTTGAGCTGGCAGATGGTCATCTCACCTGGAAAGGCACGTAGACTAGTTATTATGCTGTGACGATAGATCCTTACCTGGAAAATTGCTCCAGAAGACCATGATCTGTCTGAGAACTCTTCCATACCAACCTCTCGAGAATGCACAGACTGAGGACCAGATGTATGGACATTTGCGAATGCAACGTTAAAGGAGAACTCAGGCGCAAAATGAGGGCTCTTAATTTGGCTCAATGAAGGCAGTCACATTTTCTCTCCTCCCCTTACCCTCCCTGCTTTGCTTCTCTCGTCACGTCTAGTCTACTGTCTTGTAATTTGAGAGACTCTCTCAGTCTCTGCTCTCCAAACTAAGAAATTATGGATTTGATCAACTGGTCTCTCAACGCAATTGACACCATCTTCTCGACGAGAAGCTTGGGTTTGGGGAAACCTGACTGCCCTGCCGGAACGTTCGCAGCTGGCTGCACGATGGACGCGTGGTAGAAGTGTCTGGCGGCTCTTTCTGTGGAGGACGTTGAAGATATCTACCTATTCAGAACCATGATAACAGGTCTTCTGATGATTGGATTAGGCATTGCCCTGGTTTATCGAGGAATTAAAAAGACGGAGACAGCTGTCCAAAGCCTCACAAGGCTGCCCGTCATGATTGAAGCGATGGGCAGAGCTGTCAGCACTGGGACTGTGTCTATGAACCAGAATATGGATAACATCATGGAGAAGCTTTCAGCTTTGCAGAAGGATTTTGATCATTTAGGAGACCAGAGACAATGAGAATTAGCTGTGTAAACTGAATGCGGCTTTTTGGACCAAACAATCCCAATCTGATCCGTTTTCGGCCGCCTCAACCAGCACTGGCCTTGGCCAAGGCCGCTGTTGGAACAACAACTCCCCCGGAAGAGCACTGCAGTGAGCCGCTCTCGCGTTCCTTCCTCCGACTCCCCAGGACACCTGGTGATTGTTGACTTTGTCTGGGACATGATCAAGATTTTCTCCATGGCAACTTGCTGTGTATCGCTTATGTACATCTGCGGACTTGAGGCACCTGAGATTATGATGCCAGGCACAGCGACACTCCAGGCCTACACACATACACAGAGTCTTGCACATAGATACAGATTTGCCTTCAGCAGCCCCACACCCCATCCCACGCTTCGCCGCTTTGTACCGTCCAGTCTGACAGGCGGGTCTGTGACCAGCCCCGAAATGGCTGGAGGACCGAAGTGGCTGCCTGGTCTGTGCTGGGCTAACCTCCATCGGACAGACGACGTATATATATATATATATATATGTATGTATATATATATATATATATATATATATATATATATATATACACATATAGATACACAGCGAATCCACCTTCATTGCACCGTTCATCTCAGTTTCTCGACCCAATTTGCTAATTCTGCGCAGTTGTTGCGTGGCCCACGCTGTAGTGAAAAGACAATAAGACTTTGGACTTCAAATCACCTGCTGTAAACAATGTTCTTGTTAGTATGCATAATCCATACGTTTATTTTGTGAGGTGCTGTGGAGAGATTCTTCCAGGACTGTTGTTTGAATCTTTATTGTGTGCTAACTCTTGACCATCTGTCAGAATGAAAACTGAATAGCTAAACACACTAACTAGATGTTTACACACACAAACACAACACAATATTTCACATCTAACAGTTCAAATATGTCAGTTACCCTGGGGGCTGCATTTAGCATTCATATTTCACTTAGAACATAGGCTTTTTGGATTTGGTAACACTTGAGTTATTACTACTGGGTTCCCATGATCTTCACTTTAGAAATTATTGTACATTATGCATTATTCACATTAATTTTGAACCCTTTTGCATGTTTGATGCACAAAGGTTCCTTCTTCTTCCACCTACTGTACAATTAATACAACGTGTTGTAATAGGTATGTCTGATGCCTCTAGAAACCACCAAACATTCATTTAAGTGAGATAAAATGTCTGGAAAAACTATAATAGCGTGTAGCAATTAGCATCCTTACCACAGTCAATCTTGATTGTGAAATGATAAAAAAAAAAAAAACCTAACACAGACTTTTGGGCCCAACAAACCATATGGTCTGTGTATTAGAGACTCCAGTTCAGTCATTCTTTCCATCTAATTAATCCTAACTTGGAAAAATGTAAGCCATTCTGTGAATTATGCATGCCAGTTATAGTATCGGCACGCAAAAGACACCTATTTTTTTGCCATATGTTTTATACCTTCGACTGCAAGTGCAGCTGTGCGGCATGTGAGCCAGTATTTTCCTTTGTCTCAGCACAGAAATTATCCTCACGGGAGTTGAGTTTTCGTGTGTTTGGGGAGTCTGAGGGTTTGGAGCAATGCCAGTGCTTCTAGAGCGCACATAATGCTCACATCTCATGTCACAACATAAAAATGGCTGTTTATTTCTCTCTATTGCTCCTTAAGGTAATTCATAGTCACGTCCGTGCCTCAAAAAGGTAAACAGGCAGACGGCAAGATAAACAGAGAAACAAGACAAAATGAATCTCCTCTGTAAACAACGGCTCAATGGATACCGAGGCAGCCAGAAAAAAATCAAGACTGCTTAAGAGTGTGACTCCAGTATGTGGATGAGGCAGGAATTAACCTTTTTAATAATGAGATCAGTTGCTTTGAAACATTTGCTTTCCTGCTGATTTTGTTCATTTAAGAAATATAGGTGTGTTGTTCTTTTAAAAATTTTTTAAAGCATGGGTCTTTCAAGAAATAAAAGCTTTTTAACAAGCTTCTTATACAAACAAGCCAAAAATGTTTTGTACGTTGCCCCTTTTTACTTTAAATGATAAGTTCAGACAGAGACCACTTTGGCAGGTTTACATGAGTTTATTGAACACAATTTATCTTTGGCGGTATGGTTCCTTATGGGGGTTCTTGCTCCATAATTAATGACATGCGTAGCTTTAGCATTAACCCCCCATGGAACCATTGGCTTGGCAATAAACAGACAATTAAGACAGTAATGTCTTTAAGCAGTGTTTTAAAGGTATCGGTGAAGTCCGGGACGTCTATGCTGTAGCTTGGTGTGAGAAAGAGTGCGTTTCTATTGATAATGTCTGTGACTCTAGGACTTGGAAGCCTTGATGATCTAAAAAAAAAAAAAAAAAAAAAAAAAAAAGCCAAAAGGTGCACAAAAAAATGCTTGATACTTAGTGGTCAGGGTGGGGGGAGGGGGTTGCGAGCAGTTTAAGCATACATCCGAGGCGGAAGGGCTGTGTATATATATCCTTATGGTCTAATAGGAGAATGGTAGTGGTTGGAGTGATTTGACAGCTGACCGCGTCAGCTGATCGCAGCCTGCCTACGTGGCCTGTCTGAACTAACGCTGTGCTTGATTTGGGTAAGACTTTAGAACACTGTTCTGTTATTAATAAATATAAATATGGAAACAAATGAGTGACACACTATTAACATTCTACTATTAACAAGAAATGCTGATTAACAAATTAGTAAGTAATTGTGTTCAGTTTAATGTGGTAGTTCACTATTAGTTGATAAATAACAAAAAATAAATCAATAAAAAAATACCGCACAGAATTACTAAGAGACTACTAATGACCATTTACAATAGATAATGCTTTACTATGAACTATGATAGAGAGCTGCATAGAAATGTATCTGGCATTTTAGAATGCCTAGATTCTTGTTTTATTGCAAGCTCTGTTACATTCCCTTTTTGCCAGCAGACTTTCCTCTGATCACCATTTTTTAAATGAGTGATTCCTTGGAGGTTCGAGATATAGTAAGCTCCATGTCCATCTTTCTTGCTCATTGTGACTACTAACCAACGCCACTCCCACACTATACACGCATCGGGAGCAACTTTTCTCGATGTACTTATATGATGAGACAAGCACGGATAATTGACATACACAATTTTCAGTGAAAACCACCCCGCTAGGTTTTTAAATATAAACACTTATAAAAGGCTTATAATAGTGAATCAAGGCAAGACAAAAACACATTTTGGGAGAATGATTGATGATGTATTTAGCTACTCATTATTTAAATGTTGTTAATGCTAAACCAAAAAAAGTAACAGTATACCTTTAACATGTACAAAACTTTTCTGACAAGAAAAAGAGACAATAAAATAAATATTAATATTTCATATATACAGAAATATGGCTATAAATGCACATAGATATGTATAGTATATGAAATGAACATTCATTATTCATTTCACATCGTGATTCATTTTGCTTTTTTTATCACGTTGGAAGTGAGAGGACCTTTACACTTTTCGGGTTGCTTTAACATAGTGGAGCATTGTTTAACTGCAGTGTATATACAGTAGCAGGGTGCCAATACCTCATGTCAAGGGAGCCCGCCTCCTCCTATACTTTTCCCACCTCTACGCCCCAACACAGATGTGATTACAGCCCTTTGCAATCCTCGTGTCTCACAACATTCAGTCATTCTCCTCCCCTGGAGACAGTAGTCAGTGGATCCTCTGAACTCCAGCCTACATCATCAAATGACATGTTAATGACTATCTGCATCTCTGCATCCATCCATAAATGTAGAGAACAGTGTATAGAGTCACATGCCACTTCACTAAGATCCACAATGTTGCATTTTCACTTCAAGCATGCAATACAATGTGTGCTATCAAACAATACACTACATGCTTGGCTGTGTTTCCGTGGAAGAGGTCTGCTCAAAATAAATGTGCTTCAAAACTGGGAGGTTATAAGAAGTGTGATAATCTAAATGTGATGCGATCTGGGAAAACCCGTCGGATGTCGCGCTGGAACGTTTTCAGTAAAGTCTAAAAATAGACTGAATGTCAGTTTTTTGTCAAAATTTGTTTTTTAATAAATTATTATTCTATAACATCTTGTTTATCATCTCTGAATATAACTTGGGAAAACTCACTAGTTTACTGCAGAAAAATAGCGATTTATAATGACCAGCTAAAAAGACTGCATTTCACTTTAACAAGCACGCAGGCGGAGCGGAGGGGGAAACACCATAGAGGAAACACAAATCTCCCGTTTAGCTCTCCTTCTCTTAACACTACAAAGACAGTTCACCTATCAAAATAAACCACATAACAGAATAAAGTCCATTCCTGGGTGAACTATAACGGCACGCAAGTTTTTATTTTATTTATTTTTATCCAGCGTTATCATGTGTGGTATGATGCGAAGCACAAGAGAACAACAGAGTTTGAAGTTGCTCGTCTAAAAGACCTTGCTCGCCTCTCAATCGTCCAATTTCAAAACGGTTTTCACAGGATGAATTTTGAGTTCGTAAGTTTTCGAATGATACCCAATCTCGGTATGATTACTAAAATATGTGATATGTAAAAAAGGCAATAAAAAGGGAGCGCCAGTCGTCGCGCTAGCAGGATGTGACAGTTTTAAACCTGTTTTTCTCAAAATTCTGTTTCTGAAAATCATAGCGATCAGCTGACTTAAGATAACCATAACTTTTGTTACAGACAACCGATAAAATAAATAAAAACAGATTTGGAAAGGGCTTGAACCCAGCTTTAATATGGTATCAAAACCTGTAATATGTCAAATTTCACCATGTGGTGGGTTTTCCCAGATTACATCACAAATGTCCACAAGAGAAGCAATTTGTGGAGGTGGAATTTTCTAGTGTCAGCGAAACAAGACATCTCTGGAGTATGCTGTTTCTGTCACCTCTCGGGTCAGTGGCCTGGGGCACATTAACACGGACAGAAACACTCAGAGAAAGCTCATCGATTTTCAGGTGATGTTTCGGGACATCGATCCAGGCAGAGTGGGCTGCATTCGGTGTCCCTGCAAATTGTGAGGGATGTGGAGACAGTTTTGACGCTAATAAAAAAAGATCATTATAGTATTATAGTATATAACCATTAGATCTAGTCCTCAGGTTGATTGGAAGTGCGCCGTCCCTGATATTATGTGTTTTTATATTTCATTGTTTATATTATTCCGCTTGTCTGTTTATTCAGTCCAGTGGTACAGTACACATTTTCATCGACTGTCCTTCTCGGTTTATAGGCTACTGTTACTCCAGTAGGTGGTTACAAAAGTAGTGTTTGTAATGGTGATAGTGTTGTAGTCAAGACCACCTAACCCGAGACCAAAGACAAGACCAAGACCAGAGTTCATCGAGACCAAGACAAGACCAAGAGCTTTAGGGGCCGAGACCAAGACAAGACCAAGACCGAGGGAGGGCGAGACAGAGTCAAGACCAACACCAAGCGCCCCACACTACATGACACAATAAAATGTGAAACATGATCAAAAGAGATCGATCTGAACTCTTCAGATTGATCTCAAAGATCCACATTCCCATAAAAACAGAGATATTTAACACTCAAAGCTGAAATAAACCATCTTTATTCAATACTCCTGGGTGACTTCCATCTTTAGTACAGAATGCAAAACAAGTCTTCACTTTCTCTGCCTTTTACATGAACATGAATACATGGGTGACAGGCAGCGGTAAACAAAAATACATAATTAGCAATGACCAATGAGTTACGTTATTGCTTGGATTTGAATCAGTCCGTTTTATATACAATAAAGGATGTTAGCAAAAATTACTCAGATATGCTGGCAAATTGGTGATATTTTAACAGTTATGGTCTTGTCCATAGCTGTCAACATTGAACAATTGAAAATAAGTGAGATTTCCCACAATCCATTCCTAAAATAAGAGTTTTTCTTTTTCTTTTACACAAATTCTTACCTTCAAACTTTAAAAATAAAGCACTAACCATTAAAAGTCTAAAGAGTTTATAACTTCCCTACATATGTGTGAGAGAGAAAGAGACAGTGTGTCATATAAAATAAATAAAATAAATAAATAAATAAATAAATAAATAAAATAAATAAATAAATAAATAAATAAATAAAAATCATAGAGAATGTTTAAATACTCTAATATCAGTTTATGTAGGGAATCGGGTCGGGGCTTTGGGGAACACGGAGGCGGAGTGGTGCTTCGCAGAGGCTGAGTGCAGGAAATGATTGGGAGAGGTCTGTGCACCTTTACCATGTTCCTGCACCAAAGCATTTTTTTTATTTGCTTATTTCCTCTGTGATTTATGTAGAATAACTGCTGCGCATGCGACAGGGTGCATGTTTAACTGAAGAACGAGCAGCAAGAGAGAGGCCTGGTCGCTGGTGTGAATTGTGCCAAATACTTTATCTTCTCTGAAAAGCATTCTGCACATTAAATCTTTGACGTTATCCGGTCAGCAAAACTCAAAACTTCCTTAAAAAATTGTAAACTAAAAAAAAAAAAAAAACAACTTTTAAGAATGATTTCACTGCTGTTCCCAGAAGCAGCCACCAGCCCACCCACCTCTATACACGATGTGATCTGACCTGACTAGAGTTTGTTTTTCCAACTCGCAAGCCAACAGTGAGTGCCTACACCCCCCTGGCAGCTCACCAGTGTTTCTTCTATATATATATATATATACATATATATATATATATATATATATATATATATATATATATATATATATATATATATATATATATATATGTTTGTTTTTTAATAGAATAAGAATACCAGTTCGGGGTTCCTCTTCGGCTGTTGCAGCCGTAGGCATTACTGAGACGTAAAGATGGTGGCGCAAAGCTACAGTTACATCATGTGACCCCGAATTCAAATTCCTTATCATTTACTGTTTCTCTGTCAAACTAGTACCAGGAGTTATTTTTATTTGGGTGCTGGTGCTGAGTTGGCGTTCCGCTTGCATTGAGGCTTTTCGGTTCTCACCTTGTTCGATGCGCACTTCCCACAATATACACGCTCTTTTCCAGCACAAACTCATCTCCCTATTTTAGTTTACATTCCTCCTTTTATATGATTACCTCATTTCTTTCCTTTTTCCTCATTTGGGCAATGGAAATGGGCAGAGATGACATTGATGTTGCCATGTTTTATTTTAGTAGGCTAAATCCAGGTGTCTTTGACCAATAATGGCACACAGGAAACAAGGAGCTGGCTGAAGTTCAGGAAGTGGTGCAGCTGTGCATAAAGCCAATTCATTCTTTATTGATTAAAATGTAATAATTTCATAATTATATTTATTTAAATGTATATTTGAATTAACATTGTCATTTTATCAAGAAGTTAATTTTATTTTATATTTTTAAAATATGGCTATATTTTGTTTTTATATTTTATTCATTACTTTTACTTATTCAATTTGGTTTAACTTGAAGTATCTATGGCTGCATTAACACTGCAGGTCTTGATTTCCAAATCCAATTTCTGACTATATCTGATTTTTTGATGAACCACTTACATCATCTTTTAAAAGTGACCCATATCCAATTTTTGCATTTACACTATACTCTGCTGAAACTACCAAATGGAGACGTTCTGAAAATTAAGTAAAACAGCACAATTTTTTTTCCCACAATATTTTGAAAAGTCATCAAAAAAAAAAAAAAAAAAAAGAGGAGAGCCCTTGTTGGCACTGTAGCCACGAGCTGCTTAAATCTGTCCTCCCCATATCTTGTAAAATTACTTCAAATAAGGATTTATTTTTGTAACATTAACAACCCTGCATTTTTACCTGCACTCTTCACCCCAAACACTCAAGTCATAAAACCTCCCCATTCTATGGCAAGCCGTTTTAGCTTTTATTAATTTTTAGGAATATGAATTCTTGATATCAACAATTAATTTTTTTTACAATTACATCTTGATATCAACAATTACATTTTTTGATATCAAGAATTGAATTGTTGATATCAAAAAAATGTAATTGTTATCAAGAATTCATATTCTGAAAATGAATAAAAGCCATACACTGTGTGTATTCTTTTGTCTTCTATCGCACCTATAATCACACACTTTTTTAATGACGTATGACTCGTATTTACTCAGGGATATTCGATTTGTCTGCTTACATGGCACACGCAAATGCACATATCCGATTCATATCCAATTTATTACCACATATGAGTGAGGCCTGAATCCGATCTGAGAAATCGGAATCCATGCGTTTTTTTCCTACTTACACGTTCACTAGTCTGACACATGAGAGATAAAAAATTGGATTTGGGTCACTTGAACCATGCAGTGTTTAATAAGTCCTTAAGATACATCGTCCCCTTGGAATTATAAGGTTCTATCTATGTTCTGAGCAGTTTTGAGATATTGAGCTTAAAAAATTTTGCATTCCTTAAAGGGAAAATGTGTATGGGGAACAAGTTTCTTTTCAAACATAAAAATAACAGGGACCCTAAATGTACAAAGACACATCACATAATGTAAATAAATTGTCACAGAATAAGAATATGTGAATAACTCAATTTTGACAAAAATGTCAGATAGAACCTTATAATTCCAAGGGGACGACATGTTACTATGGAAACTAGCTGAAGTAAAATAAATAAAAGTTATTTATTTATTTTATTATTTTCATTTTATGGTGTTCGTTTTAGTTTACCATGTCACAAGTGACCATCATTTTGAGTGTCACTGACAACTACATTTCCCCAGAAAGGAATTCTGATGTGATTTTGTTTGTTTGTTTGGCTATTGACAACATAAATGGAAATATTGTGTCTAAAATATAATTCTCTCACCATTAATTTCTTGTTTATTGAAATGTTGTATAAAAGCAATATCATACAATTGTGCTGTTGGTCTAAATGTTAAAGATTGTATCAGCGATTGTGGGTGACGTCCAGGGAAAAAAAAAAGTATATATTAAGAGTTAATAGTAACAATATACAAAGTTGTATTGTAGGACTTTTTTTCTATGAATAAATTGATTAAATGTAAACTATTTTGATATTATAGTTATTATTAAGTATACATTTATTTAATTGAACATGAAACTACATTCAACAGTAATACATTTTTTTTTTAAAAATCCTTCGAAAGTAGGGCTTGTTTTATATATTTCATACTGTTACTTAAGTATAGGTAATAGTATCTGCTGCTATACAGTGCACTGTCCAATCAGCCTGTTCTCATGTAAATGCGTCTCTATAACACGCATGTGTATTGTCGTGTAATATATATGCGAAAATGAGTTTTTACGTGCATATGAGATGCAGTTTTTGTCGTGCAATTGATACGCAGTTCATTTGCGTATAATACACACGCACCCCACACCACTAATTCTAGCAAGCGTCTAATACACACGCACCCCACCCCACACCTAAACTTAACCTAACCAACCAATGCGTATCATATGCACGTAAAAACTCACTTTAGCGTATATATTACACAACAATACACATGCGTGCTATAAAGACGCATTTGGTGTGATCGGGTTGGTCCAATCCTGCTGCTGGAGGGCAACTGTCTTGTAGAGTTTAGCTCCAACCCCAGTTCCCTGTTCCCCCTCATTAGTTTCTCCCTATTTAATCCCCTTGTGTTTGCCGTCCTGTGTCAGTTCATTGTGCTACATTCATGGTTGTACTTGTGTGATACAAGCTGTGCAACACATTCTCATCCCAAGGCGTTATCTAACTGACAATTTTGACCATCCTTCAATATCTGACGCTTTTTATGCACCCTTTAGTGTCCAGTTACATGACGCGATCCTCAGGGCGTCATCTAACTGACGCTAAAGGTAAATCGTCAGTTAGATGACGCGGGTAGGTTTAGGTCTGGGTAGGGTGAGGGTTACAGACGAGATCAGGGCGTCATCTAACTGACGCTAAAGGATGCCTAAAGCATCAGATATTGAAGCATGGTCAAAATGCTTCCCAAGGCGTCAGTTAGATGATGCCTTGGGATGAGAATGGGCTAATTCCAGACGTAGCCTTGTGTTTTATAATTTTTCAAATGCCAGCGCTGGCTTTATAGGCTACTGGTTATGCTATTTTGAGTCAACGACAACACGCGTACAAACATTATGGACCTGAATTTTGTATAAGTACTAATGTTGTAAATGTATTTTTCGTGTAAATATGTTTTATGACGTTATTTTCGATTTGATCAAGAACGTAAACTTGCCAACGCAGTTTGTGTTTAACATTAGTAGCCAGTCAGTTGCTATTGTTGTCAGTCAGATGCTATTGTGTAAAACAAACGTGCATAAAGTTAAGAAATGTAGCAAATTATCATTCAGAAACATTTAGTAAGAGCCGTGTGTGGTGAGGTTCTGTTTGACTCTCTTCATCGCGGCTTTCTCGGTCTGATTCTGCCTCAAACTGAACTGCAGTTCAACACCATTATTTACATCTGGACCGGAGCTCGCGTTTCCCATAAAGGTAATGGGCGTTAACCTTCTGGACAACATGAGCGACAGTTTAGCCAATCACAACACACCGGGCCAAACTAACCAATCTGAGCACACAGTCTGTTTCTGAGGGAGCAGTTTCATAGAATCAGGAAGTCAACCGCTCATTCAGGGGACAGAGGAGAGCGCGGCTGACAATAAAGGTGAAGTTTATGAAAAAAAGCAGTAATCCCCCCCCTTTAAGTTAGATTGAAACAAAAGCTGTGCATGTAGACAATGAATGGCGACTGCAGACATCAACGGCTGGACATGTCCGGAAAAGGAGGATGGTAACTCCTACTACTCAGCTTTCTCCACAGAACAAGAGCCTTCTAGCATTCAAAAACATCAAAATGAATAAGTAATAGGCTATTTTGTACCCAGGTTGTGAGCCTACCTGAAAACGGTCGGTTTTTATGGGCGTGTCACACTGAAGACTTGGAAATAAACGCCCACTGCTGTGAGTGGATAACAGTTTTGCATATTATAATGAGTTTAACTCACCCGTCAGTGCACGTGGGGAAAACGTCCAATGTTGACAAATGGCAACTGGATTTGCCCATACATGTTCGACCAAGAGTCCGTGTGTTGTACAATTCCTGTCAGATCCAATATAGATGGCACAGCACCGTTCTTTACTCTTAATCGGTCTGCAAATCCAGTTTTGTTTACAAAACAATCCTCAGTGAAATGAAGCGAACAGATGACGATGTTTTACCCTCATCAGCTGGAACGTCATTAAAAATAAAGTTTATCCATGCAGTTCTATTGGAATCCAGAGGAAGCTTATGCAGCGACTGTCTTCCACAACCAGGCACTGCACAACATTCTGTATTGCTCGGTAGTTCAATCCGGACGGTTTGTCATCACGAGGTAGGCATGTTTGTTATGCTACTTAGCATTGCGTGTAATGCACGAATCGGTGGGCGGGGCTAAACCGGCCGTGTTGAAGCAGGTGTTGATCTTCTTCTGCGGGGTGGGGTTTTAATCCGTTTGACGTCAAAGTTTCCCACTTTTAAAAACGAGTCGTTTGTTTAGGCTGGTGTCAATAAAAGCTTTTATTGGATTAACAAGGACGTTTTCAGTTCTGAAACTTACAGGATATTCTTATAACATGATGACCTCTTAGATGTCAAAAGCTCAAGGAAATTTTTATTTCTCAGTTCATCACCCCTTTAATGCAAATGTGTGGAGTGTACCTTTAAGGTGAGTGTTTTATTTATCAGTAAATTGATATTTAGAATAAAAAATCAGCAAATATGTCAGTTATTGTATCAATGGCAAATACTATTTAAATACTATTTAGATAATAACAGACTATTTCTGATATTTAAAAAACAAAACAAAAAAGTTACTTAAAAGTCACTTAGTTTGGAAACAAGTCTAAAAACAATGAAAGCTTTTGACTAAAGCTGCCTTATAGTGAGCTCTGACACTACAGTCCAAAGTCATTGATTTTCAATGGAGAGTAGTAGAGGATCTGCACGAGTTCTGACTATATGTGTAATGTTTGGATCCACTTTAAACTTCTGAATGCAGACCATATGCTTTTGCCAGGCCATATGTGATATATTACAATTAAAACAAACAGTTTTTGTAACTTTGTAATTTGTCAGTTCTGTGTAACTGCCATTGGGGGCAAGATAACAGTTAGGTGTAACTGGCACTAGGGAACAAAATGTGACATTTGTATGCAATTAATCATTTTAAGTAGACAGGAAAACATTACTTGGGAAACTTGTCTGACATGAATTTCAGATCATAATACTAAATCAGTGGACAGTCCTTTCAGTGCATTAGAGTAATGTTTCCTCGTATTCTGTACATTCCCTCAACTCTTGCCAACAGACATCGAATCGATAAGTTGTGTTCTTAAGGAGTTCTTTATTCCACAGGGCTCCTTTAAACACTGTGAGGATGTGCCTGTGTCTTTGTCTTTGGAGGACAGATCTAATGATGAATCTGAATATCAAAGTATTGACCAAATCTACAGTATCTCAGTGATTTCTGTGAGATCTTGATTGTGGTGATGCCACGCTCAAAGGAAAAGATAGGCAGAGGCAGCTGACAGGGCTCTTTTGGTGCTTTTGTGGCCATTGAGTCGTAAACTCATCGAGTCTCTGGCTGACAGTAATGTGACCTGAAAGAGAGATCAATGCATCTCCAAGCTTTGTCTCTCTCTGGATTTCGCTCATTTAACAGATGCTTTTTGCTGCCTCTTTGGCCATTAGCGGCTGACATCTCTTTCCCTCTCTTGTCCTGCCCCCCTCTGACAATCAGTGCTGATGATAGGTTAAAGGAGAATGTAAGCCAGTGTACATAACAGGCCTCCATTTGAGCTTTCTGAGCACACATCTGCTGAAGAAAGGTCAAAGCGCCAAAGATGAAGCAAAGGAACGATTCTAGAATCTCTGGATGCTCAATGAGCTCTCCAGTAGATGCTGTGATTCTTCTTCAATGAGCAGGTTGGTGCTGGGGATCAGAGGCCAGATGTAGATGAGACTTGGCTCCTGTTAAATGTTTACGGAGTTGAAAGCGCTGAGGCAAAGCGGCCGCTGTTGGGGTGATGAAATGATGTGTCTCCTCTAATGTGATGGCAGAGGGGCAGCTCAGAGGGTCAGGAAAGTTTTAGCAATTCATCTGTCCTGCCAAAGCCTGTCTTGGCCCTTGGGCTCCGCTTTTTGCTTATTGGGTCTATACTGAGGGAGGCAGTGCCAAAGGTCCCACGTAAAAAAGAAAGGTGTGACGTTATTGTAATTAGTTTTGTTCAGGGACATATTCTTCCACCAGATCTGGTGTCTGCTCTCAGTATCTATTGTGCACCTAGGTCTTTGTTCAAATCTGAGCACAGGATGTGCAGTTTTTAATATGGTCATTGTTCAGTGGATATTGATAGATAATACGCACCATTATCTTTTTAAGTGCACAGGAGTGTTTTCAGTATATTGGTTGGATTTATTTGAAACATTTTTGTTCAGTTTACCTTGGCTTGTTTCAGAGGTGTATTTTAGACCTAATACACAATTATGACATTTGCCACTACAATAAAAGTTTGCATTTACGGCACTTAAGAATTATGCAGGAATCCAAGCATCAGTGGGTGGAAAAGATTCATAGAAGAAAGCATAATGTATCATGATCTTTCCTTTTCCATTTCAAAGACTTCTAATACACAATCTCCATTTAAAAAATGACATTGACAGCTCAGGTAGACAATTCCATCAGGAATAATTCAGAGTAGCATCCTGAAGACTGAGTCTCACAGCTAAGTTTGCTTCCCTTTTTTGCTTGTGATGCAATGTACCATGAATTTAACATAGCATGCATAAATGCATTGCTTAAGTCGAGATAAAATGTTTACTCAGTGGCCATACTTGCTTGTTTCGGGCATGCTAGTCCATCTCATATCTACTTGAACTGTAAAAGTCAAACTTTTAAAAACTGTTTGTTAAACCTCAATTAAAAAATAACATATTAATCAGCAGCAAAATCTGACATAACTGTCCCATAAAGTTGCTTTCTAAAGGGATAGTTTACAGAAAGAAGAAGGAATGTCAATTATACTCTATTGTTGTTTCAGAGCCCAGACTTTGTTTAATCTTTAAAACACAAATTAAGATGTTTTTTCAACGATGTGCAGCCCGAAGCGCAAGTCTCGAAGACACTGACCGTTTCTGTGGTTGGGAACTGTAGCTGCACACGGCTGGCTACAATCAGTCACAATGGAAAGTTAAGATTTTATGAATTAGCATGAACATCACAACAAAGTTTGATTTTTTTTTTTTTTTTTTTAATATGCTGAGTCCCCTCCATACTTTTACCCATGACTGTGTAGTACCACTGGTATAGGCCTGATCTCTGATGATGACGAGTCGGCCTATAAGAGACTAAACACTCAGCAATGGAGTTGACTTAAGAATTTTGCACATACTGTAGTTTGTCTTAAAGTTCATTTACAAACACCACATAGAAAATAAACAACATTATTTATTTATTTATTTTTTCACTACAAGAGGGACTTTGCCTAACATTGCCCATTTACAGTAGTTGAAAGAGTCAAGTTCATCTTTTTGTCCCTTACCATATCTCCACTAACAAGAAACCATGAAATAGAGGGAATGCATTCATATGACTTTCCACCGGAACAACCCCCTCTCAGCCTGACCGAGTGGCAAAAGATCTGCTGCGTGACTGGATTTAATAGGGAAACTGTGAAAATGCGACTAAAACGTACAATGTTATCTGATTTAAATTAAATGTTGGACTCAATATAGTGTTCCTTTACAACTTACTAAAGATCGTGATCCATGGATATTATTGACATGCAGTCAGGAATCGTGTTGCCTGACATTTATGTTTGCCTGATTTCGACACCGGGGAAATAAAAGCAATATAGACCTAAACATAAAGCAAATTTGCCTGTGAACGCTTTATATAAATACAATATAGGTTTAAATCTAGGTGATCACTTATATCAGTGTTATATATAGCCTATATATCATCATATTCGTCCAGCCCTAAAACTTTATATTTTTTTTTAGTCAGTGTTTATTAAAAAAAAATCCAATAATGCAGAATATGGAATGATACATATTTAATTGATGAGTTGTTAATATATATATATATATATAACAATACAACATATATAGGTATGGTTTTACAGCTAAATTCAGCATATTGACACAAAATGAAAACTGCAAATCCACCTTTCACTGACTGGAGTCCAGTTGTTTCTGTGAATTACAGCGATCCATTTGCTCCTCTTTCTATCGCAGTCTGTAAAAATAAACCTCAGATTTTTTGTCAAATCTAGTTGTACAGTCAATCGCAAAGCTCTTTCCCACTTTATATGTGTTGTGTTTGTTTTCGCGGCATTCACGCTGAACACATATACAGCCGCTCAGTCTTTTTGCCACTCACTGTGAGAAACTGCAGCACTCCGGCCGAAGGTGACGTCACGCGCATTCCTCTATATGCAGTTTGTGGAAGCTGGTAGGTTCATGCTTATCAGAAGTTGAGTCTCAGCTTTCTGTTTTTTGTCACATTCTCTCTCTCTCTCTCTCTCTCTCTGGACCTCAACTCTGTTTGTTTAGTGCATTTAGTGCCCTACTTGAAAAAGGCTTGTAATTAAGCCCTCTGCTGTTCATCTGTTCTCTCCTCCTTTCCACCCGTTTCTCCTGTCAGTATCTCAGTCTGCACCTTGTGCTGAATGGTTCTACTCTCTTCTTTGCTTCCTCCTTGATGACCCATATCTCTCTGCCTGTCCCACTGCACTCCCTGTCAGTGCTTTTGCCTCCTGTTTACTGATTAATTTTAAATATCTGTCTACTAATCTGGCCAGCATCTAACCGTTTCTTCAGTTGGAGAACTGCATTTTGACCTTTTTGAAATTGCTCTGTACAATCAGTGTCTGGGGGTTCAGGGACGCTAAGGGCATCAGTGTAAGGGGTAAATGCTAAAGTTTAGCAAAGGTGTTTCTCTAGATACAAATATTCTCTGCAATATGTGAAGCTCTTTAAAATGTGTCTATTGAAGAAACAAAAAACATACAACAAAAAAACATTTTTGGCACTGGAAAAGGAGCAGAGCACCCGTTTTCACGTGGTCAGCTACCAGAGCTTCATTCTATTCGTCGTTAATGGGCCACTACTTGATTGCATTATTAAAGGCCTACGATGCAGCAGCTTTCTAGAAGGTCGAACTTCGAATATAACCTTCCGTATTCTCTCTCGTGCATGCCAGGAATTTTGAAAGGGATTTTAATTTTTTTTCTCTATGTTCACGGCAGGGGACAGGTTCTTTTAATGTCGGGGATATTGCTTGCGACATCGTCTCATTGGCTAAATGAATAATGGGCCTGCTCTACCTTTTCAGCTGCGGGAGGAACGAATGAATTTGAGATCGCTCTCTAAGAGATTGTGAATCACTGACCAGCCATCTTCGAGAGCACTTATTATTTTTGCATTCGATTTTTCAAATTACAGAGTTACAAGGTCTTCCGCCCTCCGTATGTGCACCAGCAGTGGAGTCCTGTGCTGTTTACAACACCATTCTAATCAATACCGGTGGGGCAAATACTCCCCGATATACTCTTTTCAAGCCGCGAGGTCATCGGGAATTTTCAGCGTTACTGGCTCATACCTAATCTAAGCGCAGGGAAATGACCACCAAACACTTGAGTGTAATGCAAATAATAAAATCATTCCATCATCTGTTGAATCACATTCTAGCCAAATGCACAGACACTGCTTTCCAACATACGGTGCTATTCTCTTTTGTTTTGTGTGTTCGAGCTGTCAAATAAGTTTATTTGCTGAACAGCTGCTTTGTCTAATGCACCAATTTCCATCCACAAATCCTTTTGCCATACCCCAATTACAAGCAAGCAGATAAAAGTGATCATCAGAATTGGTGTCAGTTCTGGCAATGTGGCAGACATGGTAGCTGAATAATGCACTGGCATTAACTACTTTTGAGCCTACGATGTGTTTCTTTTTCTTACTTTTTTCAGTTGCCTAAGACATCGGGATTTCGAACTTTTGACACTAAGGACCCAGCAGTTATGTTTATTCCTTTACCAGAGACCCATAAATCGGTTCAACATCGCTCAGAAGACAATACTCAGGTAGGCGGTGGCATTTAGAACGATGTACCAGAATTGGTACTAAGGGGGCCTAAAGTGTGCCGACATACCCCACACCATTACCACCACCACAAGCCTGCACAGTGGTAACAAGGCATGATGGAATGTCCCATGTTCTCATTCTGTTTCCGACCAAATTCCAACTCTACCATAAATGTTTAAACGGAAATAAAGCTCATGAGACCAGCCACATTTTTCCAGTCCAACTCCAATTATTTTAATCTGTTTGTCTTTCCAAATTGTACATCTTTTTTACCTATTTATGTGGTGGTACCAGTGGGTCTTGTATTATATTTGTAGCCCCATTCCGTTGGGCGGAGGCCCATTTCCTCTGCAACAACCTTCTAGCATCAACAAGGCATTTTAGCCACAGGACTGCTGCATACTGGATGCTTTCCCCTTTCACACTATTCTTTGTATAAAAATGGTTATGTGAAAGTGCAGAAACTGACAAATTGTGGAGAAATATGTTGGAATGTCATAGCACGAGTGAAAATCACTTTCCTCATTCATAATTGCCTTATCGCACGATTTGGTTGAAAGTGATTTCATTGATTGGGTTGGGGGTGAGTAGGTGAAACGGCACTAAGAGCAAGCGCTGACGGAGGATGGGTTTATGCGCAATTATATTCCAATAAAACTTACAGTATATGCTGATAGTGACAATAATAAAGTCCAATGCAATACCCAGAATTTATGTTGAATTATTACTGCTCCATGGTCTATGCTAAGAGACGGTAGACACAAAACAGATAAAACAGACACCCCCCGTCTATATTTATGCTTCTTTAAAAATTATATTAAATAAACATACCAATATACAAAATTACATCTAAACTCATGTATGTTTTCATTTTTTCAAAGACGGGAGGAACAGTAGATTTTGAAGACTCTGCCATTATCCCTGTTTCCTCTGGTTTCCTCTCGCTTTAAAGCTATACAACCGGAATGGACGTGAGCATCCTTGTGTCAAATGCGGAACTTATGCGTGCATATAGCCCATTGATTGG
>JAQIUQ010002497.1:0-10000 GCA_030378365.1 Hybognathus amarus | reverse complement strand
GAGTCAGTGCAACGGTACACAGGAGTCACGGTTGAAGTTCAGTGTCCTAGGTCAGGACCTCGCGGTTCAGGTACGAAATATTTTAGAATTTGGTAACAATGGAGGGTAAAGCAAAACAAAAATACAGAAGGCATTGTATTTTTTAAAGTTTTATAAAAGCATAGAACCAGTTTATTTGTAGTGCACTGACAATAGTTTTATATAATTAGTTTATTAATTAAATAGAATAAAAAGACAAAGAGCCTTGCAAAATGTTTGGTAATTGTACCTGAATTTATTTAAATTATTTTTGCTATATTTCAGATGGAATATATTTGCTTTCCCTTAATTTTAATTAACATTATTAATTAACAATGTGACATTATTTTCACCTGAATAAATAATTGATTTCTGTATAACATAATACTACCTTTAAAGACACATTTGATTTTCTTTAAAATAAATATAGAATGTGTAGGATTAGTGCTCCGAGGAAATATGCCAAATGTTACGGCAAAAGATGGGACCCACAGACTGTTTTTTGAAAATGGAGTTGGATCAATGGCCTGAGCCTGTGTGTGTGTGTGTGTGTGTGTGTGTGTGTGTGTGTGTGTGTGTGGCTCACCAGCCACTCTTCTTCAGACCCATATTGGTGACAGGCTTGAACCCCTCTGTACCTCAGAACTGCCTCAATTCTTCGTGGCATAGATTCAACAAGGTGCTGGAAGCATTCCTCAGGGAGTTTGGTCCATATTGACATGATGGCATCACACAGTTGCCGCAGATTTGTCGGCTGCACATCCATGATGCGAATCTCCCGTTCCACCACATCCCAAAGATGCTCTATTGGATTGAGATCTGGTGACTGTGGAGGCCATTTGAGTACAGCGAACTCATTGTCATGTTCAAGAAACCAGTCTGAGATGATTCCAGCTTTATGACATGGCGCATTATCCTGCTGAAAGTAGCCATCAGAAGTTGGGTACATTGTGGTCATAAAGGGATGGACATGGTCAGCAACAATACTCAGGTAGGCTGTGGCGTTGCAACGATGCTCAATTGGTACCAAGGGGCCCAAAGAGTGCCAAGAAAATATTCCCCACACCATGACACCACCACCACCAGCCTGAACCGTTGATACAAGGCAGGATGGATCCATGCTTTCATGTTGTAGACGCCAAATTCTGACCCTACCATCCGAATGTCGCAGCAGAAATCGAGACTCATCAGACCAGGCAACGTTTTTCCAATCTTCTATTGTCCAATTTCGATGAGCTTGTGCAAATTGTAGCCTCAGTTTCCTGTTCTTAGCTGAAAGGAGTGGCACCCGGTGTGGTCTTCTGCTGCTGTAGCCCATCTGCCTCAAAGTTCGACGTACTGTGCGTTCAGAGATGCTCTTCTGCCCACCTTGGTTGTAACGGGTGGTTATTTGAGTCACTGTTGCCCTTCTATCAGCTCGAACCAGTCTGGCCATTCTCCTCTGACCTCTGGCATCAACAAGGCATTTCCGCCACAGAACTGCCACTCACTGGATGTTTTTTCTTTTCGGACCATTCTCTGTAAACCCTAGAGATGGTTGTGCGTGAAAATCCCAGTAGATTAGCAGTTTCTGAAATACTCAGACCAGCCCTTCTGGCACCAACAATCATGCCACGTTCAAAGTCACTCAAATCACCTTTCTTCCCCATACTGATGCTCGGTTTGAACTGCAGGAGATTGTCTTGACCATGTCTACATGCCTAAATGCACTTAGTTGCCGCCATGTGATGGCTGCTGGAATTAAGTGTTGAGCAGTGGACAGGTGTACCTGGTTGAGTCCGGTGGTGTGTGTGTGTGTGTGTGTGTGTGTGTGTGTGTGTGTGTGTGTGTGTGTGTGTGTGTGTGTGTGTGTGTGTGTGTGTGTGTGTGTGTGTGTGTGTGTGTGTGTGTATGTGTGTGTGTGTGTGTGTGATGAAGCCGTGGCACCGCCACCTCATGCCTTTAGGGTTATTCTGTCGACGTGCAAAGCGTTAACCCCGCTTTGACTGTCGAAAGAGAAAAGAAGTGTATTGTAGAGTTACATCAAAGCGGACTGGTGCGGCTGCGCTGTAACTCCAGTGGCTTTAAGCGCATTTTCATTACCCACTCGGGGATGTGCATAGGCGGCTTGTGCACACTATTATGACCTTTCATCATAATGAAATGAGCAATAACAGAGTCTCATTCCTTTATTTTCTGTACTATCTATTATATGTTGATTGAATGTAATAAAATATTAGGCCTATTAATGTGGTACTAAACAAATACCTTTGTTAGATTCTTTATTTAGGCTCATGATGTATATAATGTACAAGAGGCGTGTAATATAATATAAAACGACCGAATCGAAGTATTTGAGAGTATATGATTATATAGTTTAAATGCTTTAGAATTGCGCATATATTATATTATTATAATATGAAAACAAACTATTATAATAAAAACAAATTATAATATATTTTTTGGAATTGTTGCTTATCTTTTTAATGAAGTTGTATATTCTATAAGAGTGGGTATTTAAACACAAGAGTGATTATTCGTTTAACACACAGAGTTATAGAACCAATTTGATCTCCCAAGTGTGATTGCCATGTGTTATATTGTGACCTGACAGAGACACCAGCCCCCACCCTCCCCTCCCCCACACAGACACACACACACACACACACGCAAACTGAAGATTTTTCTCTGTACTCTCTGAGATCCTCTTTCACTACAACTACAATATCTGACTTTCTGTGGGTTTGAGCTTATTATTGTTAATTAGAAAGTTGTTTGGCTTGAATAGAACAATATAGGCAAGTTTTGTAACTGTCAGGTAAAACTAACCAAGTTATAACACACTTTATGTGTCCTTTTTTAGTCAAAAAAATCCGCCACGGCCAAACCGTTCGAGATATCAAAAATCCGTCCGGAATATAGCATCCTCAATGTCTTGACTTCATGCACACCGAGTTTGGTGGTGATTGGTAACAGCATGGGTTGTAATTTGATGTTTTTCTAGGACAATTATTTAAAAAAAAAAAACATAATTCCCGACTTCCGTTTGAACTGTCGTAAAACTTAAGCACGAAAGTTGTTTGGCCTGATGTGATCTATGAGTGTACCGAGTTTCATATTAATCCATGCACGTGTGTTTGATTTATGGACAAATGTTCGAATCCCTAAAAGAATGCATCCTAAAAGAATGGTAAAGTTTGATGCGTCGCCACGGCAACAGTTTCAAAGATATCAAGAATCCATTCATAGGTCTTCATCTGCCGTGTATGTACATTATACAGATGAAGTTTGAAGCAAATCGGGTAAAAATCAGAGGGTGATTTCAAAGCATTTTGAAAGTGACACACTTCCTGCTGCCAGTTGGTGGCGCTATAACTTTGACTCACAATAGTCACATCCATGTGATCGTCCTCTTACAGCGAACGCACTGCTGAAGTTTCATCCAGATCAGTTAATGTATGCTGAAGTTATGACACACTTCCTGTTTCACGTTTTCTCGCCATAGTTTCGTTTCCTCGCCACGGCCAAACCGTTCGAGATATCAAAAATCCCCACACAAACTTTCATCCTCAATGTCTTGACTTCACGCTGACCGAGTTTCGTCGAATTTGGATAGGAGCTCTAGGAGGAGTATTTAAAAGTTCATTGCGTGTGTTTTACAAAAAAACCTCAATAGCCGACTTCCTGTTGGGCTGGGGTAAAAAGCAAGAAGCGAGGTATAGATGAAATTCTGCTATCGACATGTGTACCGAGTTTCATATTATTACATGCAAGTGTGTTTGAGTTATGGACCAGGTGTTCGACCCCATTCCAGGGGGCGCTGGCGAGCCGCCCTGCCACGCCCGGGTACCAGCTTCAGCCCGGCTCTGGGTCGCGGGTTCTGACCCGTGTGCAAAGTTTCAGAGTTTCAAGCATGTTAAGGGCCCCAAAAGTGCCCGAATGGTCGCTAGAAGGAAAAAAATAAAATGAATATATAGCTGCGAGCAGCGATTCCGGGCCCAAGCCGGTGGCACCGCAACCCCGGTGCCTAAAGGCACCGGGATGGCGGTACCGCCGGCTTTGGCCCTACCATCGCTGCTCGCAGCTATATTTGTGTGTGTGTGTGTGTGTGTGTGTGTGTGTGTGTGTGTGTGTGTGTGTGTGTGTGTGTGTGTGTGTGTGTAAAGCCGGTGGCACCGCCACCTCGGTGCCCTTAGGGTTATTCTGCACGACGTGCAAAAACGTAACCCCTGCTTTGGAATACATACTACTATGTATTCCACAATTGGAATACATACTAACATACTAGTCAGAACTGAATAGTTGATATCTGAATGACAGATCACCATAGAAGTCACTGGAAAAAATGTGACTAGTAACAAAAGAATAGTTACTAGTCACCATTGAAATGAGTACTAGTGTCTAATGAATAAGTACTAGTATCTATTTAATAGGTACTAGCATCTAATGAATAAGTACTAGTAACTAATTAATAAGCATTGGTATGTAATGAATAAGGACTAGCATCTAATGAATAAGTACTACATATCTAATAAATAAGGACTAGTGTCTAATGAATAAGTACTAGTATCTTTAAAAAGGTACTAGTACCTAAAGAATAAACACTAGTATCTAAAGAAAAGGCACTAGTATCTAAAGAATAAGCACTAGTAGCTAATGAATAAGTACTAGTACTTAATGGAATAGATACTAGTATCTAAAAAATAAGTACTAGTAGCATGAAAATAGAGACTAGTAGGTTAAAATGATTAAATGTTAAAACGGCTTGCCATACTCTATCTGTCGTTTCGACTAGTCACAATTACGTTACAGATATCTTAAATGATAATACAAACTATCCAAAATGTAATTACGACTAGAAAGACGTTGTTGATATCTACAATGTTAATTACGAATAGTCAAACTTAGCTTTTAAATGTTAAAAGGGCTTGCCATACAGAAGTGTAGGCTCAGAGAGACACTCAACATTTTCAAACCAAAATATCTGACTTTCTGTGGGTCCTAGCTCATGAGTGTAAATTAGAAAGTTGTCCGGCTTGAGGAGAATATATGAATATATGAAACGATGAGATCAACATGTGTACTGAGTTTCATATTATTACATGCAAGCGTGTTTGATTTATGGACCAAGTTTTTGGACCCCGTTCCAGGGGGCGCTGTCTAGCCCCCTTGCCACACCCGGGTACCATCTTCCCGGCTCTGATGGCTGTGGGATCTGACCTGTGTGCAAAGTTTCAAGAGTTTTCAAACCCATTAAGGGCCCCAAAAGCCGCTAAGAGACTCAAAATCATCAAAAAAAAGGAATGTTAAAGTTTGATGCGTTGCTATGGCAACATTATCTTAGATATTGAATAATGCTTTCACAGCTCTTCATCTGGCGTGTGTTTACATTATACAGATGAAGTTTGAAGCAAATCGGGTAAAAGTAAGAGTGTGATTTCAAAGCATTTTGCAAGTGAAACACTTTCTGCTGCCAGTTGGTGGCGCTATATATTTGACTCACAATAGTCACATCCATGTGATCGGCCTCTTACAACGAACACACTGCTGAAGTTTCATCAAGATCAGTTAATGTATGCAGAAGTTTTAACACACTTCCTTTTTGATTTATGGACCAAGTTAATTTAATTAATACACTAATTATATAAAACTATTGTCAATGCACTACAATTAAACAGGTTATATGTCTTTACTTATAAAAAAATAAAAACAAAAACTTATTTAAAAAATACCAGGCTTAAGAAATGTATTTACTTTAGCAGGCCAGACACACAGTGAAATTATTAAGCCCCCTCCCCCTACACACACACACAGAGACTGTGTGTCAAAAGACTCAATCACACACACACACAGACTGTGTGACAGGCCTGAGGCTCAGAAAGAGCATGATCATATTCAAACTACAATATCTGACTTTCTGTGGGTTTGAGCTTATTATTGTTAATTAGAAAGTTGTTTGGCTTGAATAGAACAATATACACGGCAAGTTTTGTAACTGTCAGTAAAACTAACCAAGTTATAACACACTTTATGTGTCCTTTTTTAGTCAAAAAAATCCGCCACGGCCAAACAGTTCGAGATATCAAAAATCCGTCCGGAATATAGCATCCTCAATGTCTTGACTTCATGCACACCGAGTTTGGTGGTGATTGGTAACAGCATGGGTTGTAATTTGATGTTTTTCTAGGACAATTATTTAAAAAAAAAAAACATAATTCTCGACTTCCGTTTGAACTGTCGTAAAACTTAAGCACGAAAGTTGTTTGGCCTGATGTGATCTATATGAGTGTACCGAGTTTCATATTAATCCATGCACGTGTGTTTTGATTTATGGACAAATGTTCGAATCCCTAAAAGAATGCATCCTAAAAGAATGGTAAAGTTTGATGCGTCGCCACGGCAACAGTTTCAAAGATATCAGAATCCATTCATAGGTCTTCATCTGCCGTGTATGTACATTATACAGATGAAGTTTGAAGCAAATCGGGGTAAAAATAAGAGGGTGATTTCAAAGCATTTTGAAAGTGACACACTTCCTGCTGCCAGTTGGTGGCGCTATAACTTTGACTCACAATAGTCACATCCATGTGATCGTCCTCTTACAGCGAACGCACTGCTGAAGTTTCATCCAGATCAGTTAATGTATGCTGAAGTTATGACACACTTCCTGTTTCACGCTTTCTCGCCATAGTTTTCGTTTCCTCGCCACGGCCAAACACGTTCGAGATATCAAAAATCCCCACACAAACTTTCATCCTCAATGTCTTGACTTACTAGCTGACCGAGTTTTCGTCGAATTTGGATCAGGAGCTCTAGGAGGAGTATTTAAAAGTTCATTGCGTGTGTTTTACAAAAAAAACCTCAATAGCCGACTTCCTGTTGGGCTGGGGTGAAGAGCAAGAACGCGAGGTATAGATGAAATTCTGCTATCGACATGTGTACCGAGTTTCATATTATTACATGCAAGTGTGTTTGAGTTATGGACCAGGTGTTCGACCCCATTCCAGGGGGCGCTGACGAGCCGCCCTGCCACGCCCGGGTACCAGCTTCAGCCCCGGCTCTGATGGCCGCGGGTTCTGACCCGTGTGCAAAGTTTCGAGAGTTTTCGAAGCATGTTAAGGGCCCCAAAAGTGCCCGAATAGTCGCTCGAGAAAAAGAAAAAAAAAAAAATAAAAAAATAATAATCGGAAGGGAAACAATAGGGCTCTGCGCCCTTTAGGGCTTGGGCCCTGAGATGTGTAGGCGGGGGCCGCGCTTGCGGGCCGGCCGGATGGCACCACGGACCCGGTGCCTGAGCGGTGGCACCGGGCGGATGGCGGTACCGCCGGCTTTGGCCCTCCATCGCTGCTCGCAGCTATATTTATATATATATATATATATATATATATATATATATATATATATATATATATATATATGTGTGTGTGTGTGTGGAGCCGGTGGCACCGCCACCTTGGTGCCTTTAGGGTTATTCTGCACGACGTGCAAAAACGTAACCCCTGCTTTGGAATACATGCTCAGTATGTATTCCACAATGAAATACATACTAACATACTAGTCAGAACTGAATAGTTGATATCTGAATGACAGATCACCATAGAAGTCAATGGAAAAAATGTGACTAGTAGTAACAAAAGAATAGTTACTAGTCACCATTGAAATAAGTACTAGTGTCTAATGAATAAGTACTAGTATCTATTTTTAATAGGTACTAGTATCTAATGAATAAGTAATGAGTAACTAATTAATAAGCATTGGTATGTAATGAATAAGGACTAGCATTCTAATGAATAAGTACTAGTATCTAATAAATAAGGACTAGTGTCTAATGAATAAGTACTAGTATCTTTAAAAAGGTACTAGTACCTAAAGAATAAACACTAGTATCTAAAGAAAAGGCACTAGTATCTAAAGAATAAGCACTAGTAGCTAATGAATAAGTACTAGTACTTAATGGAATAGATACTAGTATCTAAAAAATAAGTACTAGTAGCATGAAAATAGAGACTACATAGGTTAAAATGATTAAATGTTAAAACGGTTTGCCATACTCTATCTGTCGTTTCGAACTTCAGTCACAATTACGTTACAGATATCTTAAATGATAATACAAACTATCGAAATGTAATTACAGACTAGAAAGACGTTGTTGATATCTACAATGTTAATTACGAATAGTCAAACTTAGCTTTTAAATGTTTAAAAGGGCTTGCCATACAGAAGTGTAGGCTCAAGAGACACTCAACATTTTCAAACCAAAATATCTGACTTTTCTGTGGGTCCTAGCTCATGAGTGTAAATTAGAAAGTTGTCCGGCTTGAGGAGATGTATGAATATATGAAACGATGAGTGATCAACATGTGTACTGAGTTTCATATTATTACATGCAAGCGTGTTTGATTTATGGACCAAGTTTTCTGGACCCCGTTCCAGGGGGTGCGCTGTCTAGCCCCTGGCCACACCCGGGTACCATCTTCAGCCCGGCTCTGATGGCTGTGGGATCTGACCTGTGTGCAAAGTTTCAAGAGTTTTCAAAACCCATTAAGGGCCCCCAAAGCCGCTAAGAGTACTCCAAAATCATCAAAAAAAGGAATGTTAAAGTTTGATGCGTTGCTATGGCAACATTATCTTAGATATTGAATAATGCTTTCACAGCTCTTCATCTGGCGTGTGTTTACATTATACACGTGAAGTTATGTTGAAGTTCCTTTATACACGTGACCCAAAAAACGTGAGGGTCTGTGATTTTCGGGTGGAGTTTGATTTTCTTGAAACTCTGGATTCTGATAGAGGGCCATGGGACTTAGATCTGAGTGCAAAAATGGAGGCTCTAGACCCTTCCAGAGCTGAGATATTTAGATATTTATAATGAGCATATCAGAGCTGAGATATTGAGATATTTAGATGGCATAAATGCTACGTGAAATCTCAATATCTCAGCTCTGAAGGGTCTAGAGCCTCCATTTTTGCACTCAGATCTAAGTCACATGGCCCTCTATAGGAATCCAGAGTTTCAAGAAAATCAAAATTTTGACCCAAAAAAAAAACGTAAGGGGTACCACTGTCGTTTTTTTTTCGGGATCAAAATTTTGATTTTCTTGAAACTCTGGATTCTGATAGAGGGCCATGTGACTTAGATCTGAGTGCAAAAATGGAGGCTCTAGACCCTTCCAGAGCTGAGATATTGAGATCTCACGTAGCATTTATGCCATTGTAAATATCTCAATATCTCAGCTCTGTATGCCATTATAAATATCTAAATATCTCAGCTCTGGAAGGGTCTAGAGCCTCCATTTTTGCACTCAGATCTAGGTCCCATGGCCCTCTATCAGAATCCAGAGTTTCAAGAAAATCAAAATTTTGACCCGAAAAAAAAAACGTAAGGGGTACCACTGTCGTTTTTGAGGGTGGAGAGTTTTAATTTCTTGAAACTCTGGATTCTGATAGAGGGCCATGTGACTTAGATCTGAGTGCAAAAATGGAGGCTCTAGACCCTTCCAGAGCTGAGATATTGAGATTTCACGTAGCATTTATGCCATTGTAAATATCTCAATATCTCAGCTATATGCCATTATAAATATCTAAATATCTCAGCTCTGGAAGGGTCTAGAGCCTCCATTTTTGCACTCAGATCTAAGTCCCATGGCCCTCTATCAGAATCCAGAGTTTCAAGAAATCAAAATTTTGACCCGAAAAAAAAACGTAAGGGGTACCACTGTTGTTTTTTTTTCGGGTCGAAATTTTGATTTCTTGAAACTCTGGATTCTGATAGAGGGCCATGGGACTTAGGATCTGAGTGCGAAAATGGAGGCTCTAGACCCTTCCAGAGCTGAGATATTGAGATTTCACGTAGCATTTATGCCATTGTAAACATCTACAATATCTCAGCTCTGTATGCAGTTGTCAATGTCTTAAATATCTCTCAGCGCTGGAAGGGTCTGAGAGCCTCCGTTATTGCACTCGGGTCTAAGGTCCCATGGCCCTCTATCAGAATCCAGAGTTT
>JAQIUQ010002496.1:0-51977 GCA_030378365.1 Hybognathus amarus | reverse complement strand
TTATGTATTGCTACTGCAGGCAGCCAAGCAAGAGTATGATAATGTGATCGAAGAGTTCCTGTCTGTGGGAGAGAAACTGTTTGGACCCTGATGTTTGGGGAAGGTGGGAGACACATTTTTTTGCTCAACCCCTTTCTGACGGAGTGGTGCAGGGATGTCATATTTTTGTAGGCCAACCCGGAAGTTAGCAATCAGCCTGAAAAAAATAGGATTTTTCTCATTGGCCTTTAGATTAATGCAGAAAATAAGGCCTGTGACTAATAAAAGCTTATGCTAATCTACACATTTTGATCATCGGGATAATCTTCACAACTGAAGTGTAAATACAATTGCAGAAGTCAAAATTTAGCTCGGTTAGAAATACATTATTCCCTTATATACTCCACTAAAATAGTCCACTTGAAGGAGTGAATGCAACGATTTACTGGAAGCTTTTGTTTTATGTCCTGACGTCTAACAATTATTTGAAACTTAGCATAACTGGCTTCCCATCAGTAATATTAAGCAACTGCCTTTTTACAAGACAAGTAAAAATAAAAAAAAAAAATCACAAGAGGGCATTACTGATGAATTTTTTCTGTATTTTAAATAAAACATGAAAATATCTTGAGCATGTGTTCACCGCAGACCTTATTTCAACCATTTAACCAAAAACCCATTCAAAAAACCCATTGACCTCAGGATGATGGAACCGGAACCGGTTTATACTGGTTTGGGCCTACACAAACAAGCCTATCCCTGCACCACTCAATCTCCTGATTGATCCAAAGTGACTTTATTGAATCTGATCGAGAACATTTATTCGGTAAATCACAATTATAATGGATCCGTGTCTTTATTTGTTGTACTTGTGTAGATATGATGTCCTTTCATGCCTCCATCCTTCCCTTTCGGTGGGACGGAGAACCCCTGCCTGACCTTTTGTCACGCCCTGTCTGCTGGCCGGCGATCGCGCTCTCTTGCTGATGTCATCGTACACGAGATCTGTCACAGCTGGTTCTGGAAACCCCGTCACCAACGGCCACCTGGGGTGATTTCCTGGGCTGAACGAGGGGCTTCACGATGTACGCTCAACGCAGAGTTCCTGCAAGGAGCTGTATGGTATGCTTTACATTATTTGATTATTCAGTAGATAAGTGTTTCACTTATATAAAGTAGTTCACGTAAAGGGTGCCATTTCTTTCGGCAGGTGAGGCTTATACATGTCTGGAGGCGGCAACTGGTAAGCTCTTCTACGTCAAGCACATGGACAACACTGGAGAGGACCATCCTCTCAATAAACTCCGGGGTTAAGATCGAACCAGGTACCCGGGTAGGTCACCACTAGTTTATTGTCTATTTAATTTGATGATGTGAGCCATATTACTTGGTCATCATTGATTACTGCCTCTGTGTGTTTTTACATAGGTGTCGATCCTGATGAGACCTATAATGAAACTCCCTGATGAGAAAGGCTTCTGCTTTGTTTCCTACCTGGCCCACCTCACAGGAGATCAGTCACGCTTTGAATCGCATTCCTCAAGGTCACTGCAACAATAAGACTACAGAAAATGTTTTTAATATATAAAAATTAAAAAAATAACTGTATATATATGTATATGTGTATGTATATTTATATATATATATATATATATATATGAAGAGTTCAGATGCAAAAGCCTCTCAATGCCATTCTGAAATTTCTCTCTAAACTGACCATTTTCTCATCAAGCTTGTATATTTAAGTCCAGTAATTCCACTTAAATGACAATTAAATAGGTAATCTTCATTGCCATTTAATGAAATTACTAAACTTAAAGATACAAGCTTGATAAAAATGATCATTTTAGAAGAAAGTTTAAAATGGCACTTAGAGGAGCTTTTGCATCTGAACTCTCCACAGACAGAATAGACACACACACATACTACTGTTTGAAAGTTTGGGGTCAGTAAGATTTTCAGTAAGGTCATTATAAAGTCTCTAATGCTCACCGTGAAGCTGCATTTGTCTTTGAACAAAAAACAAAGGCAACTATTTCGAAATATTGAGTTCAATTTAAAACAACTGTTTTACAGTTTTAATATTTTTTAAATATTTATTAATTTATTGGAGAGAAATATTAGGTATAGTATTAACTTAGCAGAAATTAAAAAAAAGATTTTATTCCTGTTATGGCAAAGCTGAACTATCAGCAGCCATTTTTCCAGTCTTTAGTGAATTATTTTATTTATATACTGATATAGTTTTATTTTAATTTGAATTAGCTTTTATGTATTTATTTATTTATTTAAGTTTTTATTTTAATTTTAGTAATTTTGTCAGTTGTATTAGTTTTTGTTCTTTTTAAATATTTTCTACTTGAGTGTATAATTTTTATTTCGGATTTAGTTTTATTATATTATGATTAATCATATGAATATTAATCATTTTATTATTATTATAAATCATATGAAGGATCATTAATCATTTGGTGTCAAGAAAATATTTTTTATTAAAAATTTTGGAAATTGTTGTGCTGCTTAATATTTTTGTGTAAACCATGATCATTTTTTTCTGGATTCTTTAATTAATAGAAAAGTTCTGAATTAATTTTTATGTAACACTGTTAAAAACTTTTTTTTTTTTTGTATGCGTTGTTGCTGGAATCAAAGTAGTAATCTCTTTTTTTTATCTTACTGGCTAAAACTTGATTGGCAGATATGTGAATGAAATACTTCCTTGGGAGATATGAGAAAGCAGGATCTGGTCTCTAAAGGCTTACGTGGAAAAAGTTCAAGTTCAAAGTGTGTTGCGGAGGATGCATTGGAGTTCTACCTGGAGATTTCCCAGACCTGAAAGAGAAAAATGTCCACAAAATTGAGGGTACAGAAAAGAAGACTATCAGAAGCATTTCTTTTTTATAAAATCACAAAAGGGTAGTCTAAATCTATACAGTTTGGGCTGATGGCCTTTTGTCTTCAGCTTTTTTTGTTCTCTTTATTTGCTTTGTTAGGCTCTGGATTTTGACAGCTGGCTCAATGTCCCTGGTTGGCCTCCATATGTCCCTGATCTCTCTGCTGGTCAGAACACTGATGAAACCAGCAGAGCTGTTAGCTGAAATGTGGGTTAACCAAAACCTGGACTTAAGATCCCATCAACAAAACTGATATAAAACCATGGAAGACCTACCAAACAGTCTACTTCTTGGACAAAATCCTTGAGAAGTCACCCCTTCCAGATGGTGCAAATAACTCAGTGTTTTTAGATGAAAGTTTAAGTATTTTAAGTAGATTGTTAAATAAGTATTTCCATATTAACAGGTAACATAAAGAAGCTAGAGGAGTGCTACTTGCATATTACTGAGTCCAACAATTCTGAGCTGAAATTCGCAATGGGTCCAGATTGTTGCAAATAACCATCATAAACCAGGATTCCAACAGATTGTGAATCTCCTTACAAGCCAGGTTAGAATCTTTACATTATTTAAAATGCATTCAGCTCCTCGGACTAATAAAATGATTAATTGTATGATTGAATTTAGTTTAGCTATCTTTAAAGATGGATTTTTCATGTTTTGATTACAGGGCAAACAAAAGTACACACTACCTGTTTATCGGGCCCTTTGGAATGGATCAGAAGAGACGAAGGCTCTGGCAATGGAGATATTTTCACAGACATCAAATCAGCTTCACTTCAATGTCCGCAATTACGTCAAAAAGATAATAGCTTGTGCATAAGTGAATATATAAGGGACACAATGTATGTAAGGTCCTGGTATCTTAAATACTCAAAGGACCCTGTTATCTTAAAATTACGGTGCTTTAAACATTAATATAACAATCTATTAATTCTTGAGGAAATTGCTTTTACTTTTTTGAATTTGGGAGCTTTATACTGTATATACATCTGAATTAATGAATAAATAAAGTACCTTGCATTTCTGGAAATGTAATTCACTTTTTTAATTTTAAATTGTATTACATTTGTATGAATCAATATATTACATTTCTCATGCAAAAATAAATTGGAGGGCATTTAATTTTTGATTTTGTTTTTATTTAACTTTATTTTTAAACATTTAATTTTCTAAGTAAAGTTAAGTGAATTTCAGGATAAATGGAGGTCAACTTATTATTACTAAGTCCCATATCAACCAATTGAACAATACAAGGAGAGACAAGAAATAGGGCTTTTAAATGCTTTGAAATTAGCAATATATAATTGCATGAATTATTTCTTGAATTGACCAAAGTGTGTAGAGGAAGAAGGTAACATTAAAAATATGCCTTTTAAAATGTATGATAAATCCACTATTGTTTTAAACAGAATTTTCCAATAATCTATGTAGTATTTAATGCACTTACATCAGATTTGACTTTAAACTACAGAAGAATGAAGAGTAATCCCTTTAATTGAATTACAGTATTTAGATTACTTGGTAATTAATTACACCCAACACTGTATAACAGTAATTAAAATGTAAACTTAAACATTGATATTTTCTCCCAAGCTAAAACAGTTCTGCCGGAAAGAAATATGCAAGCCTCTTTTTATCTGGTGCTGTTGCCATGGTGACTCATAAGATATCTGCGCTTCATTGATAATGCCTTTTTATAGTTGTGGTGCACGTTGAGAGAACTAACTCATTTCAGCTGTTCTGTAACTGAAACTCAGAGTTTCCCATCTCAGGTAAGTCAACTTAGAGTTTAAGTTTTAACTCAGTGTTGGTTGAACCTCCTTATTGAAACGGGCCCAGGACTTTTATTTAGTATTTGATGTGTTTCTGGCTACTGAGAGACGCCTACCATAGACATTAGATAGTGTTGTAATAGGGATGGAATTACGCAGAGCGGAATGCGTTGTATGAAGCGTTTTATTATGCGCAATAATTGCGCAGCGTTGTTTGCCTCAAACTCTGAGCTGAGCTCGACGTCTGCGTATTCATAGGTGTGTCGACGAATGTTTAGTTTGAAGGTTTATTCTGAATCTCCTTGTAGAAGTAACGTTAGATAACTCATCATGGGTTACGCGATGGTAAGTCACAAAGCTTTGGAGAAGTATATTAAAGATGAATTGTAGTTATTTACTTTCATACAGAGGAAATACGTGCCATGTTACTGCTTTGGAATGCCACCAGTGTGTTTCGCATAACATTGCTGCTTTCCTATTTATCAACACAGCATATTGACTAACGTTATGTCACAAAATTGAAGCTGTGCTATTCAGTCAATTGCATTTAACTTACATTTTTGGTCCATTAGGAAACCGAATCAGCAGACAGTTCTTCTGAGAAATGGGATACCAAAGAAGAAACGTCAGAGTTTATTATAGGAAAAATCTGAATTATTCATTGATGCATTTAAACCGTTCCACACTTCTGTTGTGTGTACTGTGAATCAACCAATGAATGCCCTTTTAGCTTTTATATATATATATATATATATATATATATATATATATATATATATATATATATATATATATATATATATATATATATATATATATATATGAAGAGTTTCAGATGCAAAAGCCTCTAAGTGCCATTTGACATTTTCTTCTAAAATGACCATTTTTATCAAGCTTGTATATTTAAGTTCAGTAATTTCGCTTAAATGGCAATGAAGATTACCTATTAATTGTCATTTAAGTGAAATTACTGAATACAAGCTTGATAAAAATGGTCATTTTAGAAGAAAATTGGTCAAATGGCATTTAGAGGCTTCTGCATCTGAACTCTTCATATATAACGTTAATGTTATTATTATTATTATTTTTTTGTTATATTTATATTACGTTTTATATTTATTTATTTATGTATTTATTTTTGTATTTTCAGTCCACGACAGTAGCAGTGACCGTTGGAGTGGTACTGAGTCTCAACAGCAGGTGTGCTGGGTTATTATTTCTTGAACAGGAAAAGGAAACCACAAATTACCCTGATTGATCCCTCTGAAAAATACAAATTGAGACTTGTAGACAAGGAGGTATTTGCCCTGTCTCTTTATTTCAATGGGATACAATTTAAATCTGTGATATCGAGAAGATGCTGTTTACAAAATAAAAACTCTTCTCTCCTCATACAGATCATAAGTCATGATACCCGCAGGTTTCTGGTTTGTCCTGCCTAGCCCAGAGCATGTTTTGGGATTACCAGTGGGTAAGTAGTCTTTATTAGGACCATGAGTAGGTGGTGGGTCCGATTGTATCTCTGCTGCTAATACAAAGGTTGCAGGGTTAGGTCTGAAGTATGCTGAATACCACACCTGTCCTATCATGTAGACTGTGTCTGGCTGCTTTAGATAACAAGTGTGTGTTAAATGATAAATGAGTTTAGGGTTTAAAAAGCAGCTTGTTTACACATGTCCATTTGCTTGAGAGTTAATCACAGACAGTTGGACCATGTTTATACCTGGCTGTGCTAAATACAGGTGTAAATGGGGTACAAGAATTAGCTTGATCCAGTTTGAAACAAACCATGTTTCATTTGTTGTGAAAATACTAATCTGTACTAATGTGTTCGCAGACAACAGCAAAGGACGCCCTGCTTGTATGCCAGTCAACCTTTGCACTAATACAGGATTTTTTCACCTTTACTGATTGTGGTTTTCTTCAGTATTCCTGGTATAAATGCTCATGACACTTATCATGTGATGGATGCACATTCAGAGTCAATACTTTAATACAGGTACTTGACAAAAAATAGTTTTTTTTTTTTATTTTTTGAAAGAAATTAAAAACTTTATTCAGTAAGAATGCATTAACTTTATTTATTTCAATTAGATAAATGTACTATATTTTAGTTTGATAATGTTTTTTATTTAAAATTGTGTATTTTTAGGGGATTTATGGTGCTAAATTTGTATTTATGCTGTAGTTATGATTATGAATATGATTTATTTATTCACTTTTTTCTGGAAATTTTAATTAATTATAAATTACATTTCAAAATATATTAAAATAGAAAATCGTCAGTTATTTTAAATCGGAAAGGTCTTTTTACTGACTCTTTGCAGCCATAGTGAGTATAGTAAAAACAATTACAAAAGTAGTAATTCATAATAGTAATAGATCATAATCAAAATCAAAGTGTGTATATTATATTATATAAAACATTACCTTTTTGCACTTTAACATGCACACAAAACCAGAGACTCATTTGAGGCACGTTACCAGATTGGTAACTCCGTTTGTGACTACGTATGTTACCTGGTGTAAAGAAGAACTTGATGAGCAGACTGGGGTGTGTATCGACTATTAATAGTAAAGCACTCTTTCTCCCTTCGTTCTCTCTCAAGGCAAGCATGTTTATCTCTCTGCCAGGATTGATGGTAATTTAATTGTGCGTCCTTACACACCAGTGTCCAGTGATGATGACAAAGGATTCGTTGACCTAGTTGTGAAGGTTCTCTTGGTCTATATTTCTTGTATAAGCCTTTGGGGTTTTAAATATTTTTATAGAGCTGACATATTTTACTCTGCAGATTTATTTTAGGAATGTGCACCCAAAGTTCTCCGAAGGGGAGAGATGTTCCCAGTACCTGGAGAGTTTGAGGATCGGAGATGTGATTGACTTCAGAGGACCTGGAGGATTGCTTGAGTACAGAGGGGGAAGGTCTGACAGCACACTTACTATCAATATTTGACCTGAATTTAGATGCATGTATTTACACAGTCACACCTTACACCTACATCTCCACCCAACAGGTCAGTTCACTATACAGGCCGAGAGAAGGCCCCTGCCGAGAACCAAGACTGTAAAAACGTTGGGTCTTATAGCTGGTGGAACAGGTACGGTGTCTTTCTCCTCATTTTTAGTCATAATGAAGCCAGATGATCACTAGCATAATTTGTCGTCCTCTCTGTGTAGGCATCACACCGATGTTGCAGCTGATTTCGTGACATCATCAAGAACCCAAATGACACGACTACATGCAGCCTGCTGTTTGCCAACCAGGTTGGTGTTCCATTAAAGTGATATAATTAAAGGGATTGTTCTTAATTTATAATGACAGTAATTTTCAATTTTGGGTGAACTATCCCTTTAAGAGTATGATTGAAATGTTTTGTTCTAACCATTATATTGCATAAAAAGTATGTTCAAAGACATTAAGCTGATAAACTGAATCAGTTTACTTCTCGTCTGCCTTCCAGACTGAAAAGGACATTTTGCTGAAGGATGAGCTGGAGAAGTTCGGGCAGACATTCGCGTTCGCGTCAAACTCTCGTTCACGTGCGAACAGAGCTCCTGAAGGTATGAGACTTTATACATAACCACAAGATGGTAAAGCTTGATTTACACTACCTTCGAAAGTATGGGTTCAATACGTTTTATTTATATATGCGTATAAGTGTGTTTCTGAAAGAAGTGTCATGCTCACCCAAAGCTGCATGCATTTATTTGATTAAAAAATACAATAAAAACAGTAATATTGTGGAATCTTATTACAATAACTGTTTTCTATTTTAATATCGTTTTAAAATACTAGTTTAAAAAAATCTTTAAAGTAATTTGCTTAAGAATTTTGTGGGAATTGTCATACTTTTTCCAGAATTCTTTGACGAATAGAAAAGTTCAAAAGCAATTATTTGAAATAGAATATTTTGTAACATTAAACACTGTATTTACTGTCACTTTTGATCCATTTATCGCATCCTTACTGAATATAAAAATAAATAAATACTTATATGACTCCAAACTTTTTGAATGGTAGTGTAGAGTATGTGGGTCAATGACATGATTTAGTTTGATTTACCTATTTACAAATACATTAAAAATTCAATTTATATATATACAATGACTTGAATAAACTAGCTTCTATGATGAGTATGCTTTTCATTTCTCAATGAAAATTCGTTTTGATATTTCATTTGGGTCATAAAAATCAGTTTTTTCAAACCATATAACACCAACATGAACACAAAGAGTGCAATTTTTTAAGCACAAGGTACATATATTAGACTATCTTTTAACTTTATTCTTCATGTATGGTCTTCCTTTGAAGTGTACCTGTTTTTACTTGTCTGCAGATTGGGAGTACAGTCAGGGCTTCATCAATGCTGAGATGATTCAGGGAGCACCTGCCTCCACCCAGTGATGACTCTATGATCCTCATGTGCGGTCCACCACCCATGATCCAGTTTGCCTGTAATCCTAACCTGGACAAACTGGGCTACCGGCAAAGCCAACGCTTTATCTATGAGACCGTTCTCAGGTGCTCAGGGCCCAGACCGACTAGTTACCCCAAAGATACAGATATATTGATTTGTGCAATATTGTGTTTAAGCATTTGGTATTACAAATCTGATCTTATATAGCAAATTGCCCTTTTTATGGACAGTATATAATGCATATTACATATTTAAATGCTAGCCTGTCCAGGGGTAATTGGTTCTTTCATATTAAAAGCCTTTAATTAAACAACATGATACAATGATGATCTGCTGTGTCCTCAGGCTTTATATTAACCTGCGTGGTTTGATGTGCTCTAAAAGCTCACGATAAGATGCTGAAACTACAAAAAAGCCCCTATCTAATGCACTTGAAAAGGCACCAGTGTGTTAAGACACCTGCTTGCTGAATTTATTGCTGAATATTATATTCACGTGCCTATGTGACTTGACTGCCAGTGGCATTCATATTTGTTGTATGTGTATATTGTTATGAGATGCATTTGCTGTCACTGGATTATTTTTGTATGCATGCTGGACTCCATATGTTTATCTGTTATGTTCACTGTGTTTGAATTAAAAAAAGCAATGCTATTGTTTTATACAGAATGCACTAAAGGCAAGCAACTTAGAAATGCTTATTAAAGTGTTTTCACTGGCATCTTCTGTTACTTTCCCTCAGCATTACATGTCCAGACCAAATCTGTGGATTTTATTTATGTTTTGGTTGTGGGATGCTCACTTTTGCATTGAAAGAGATTATAAAGACCGATGAGGATTTGGGATTATAGGGGATTGGCAGCGAAGGCTAGCTGTTTTTTAATCTTTCTAAAGGCTGCTAGCACGTGCTATATAAATGTGACCATAACAAAGATGCTGCTGCAGTGTAGTAAAACGCTTCAGTATTTTCTGGTACAGTCCTCAAACTGAAGTTCAACCTTCACTGCCAGGTTTTTTACGATAACATAAATCACCTGCTGGAGGTTACTGCATGTAAATGTGGAAGCATTGCACAAGAACCACCAAATAAATGGGTTAATACCCTTAAATAGCGATGTGGGGGTTTTATCAAATACCTTGCTGTGCCGTATTTCACCAGCAGGAGGCGCCGCCGCGGTGTGATTTCAAAGACAACAGAGCCAGTTTGAACTCGCCGTATTGCACACAGCAGCTTTCAACTCTTTTTTTCTCTCCATCCTGCTGGTGATTTGGTGGCCATCCGGAAGAGATCTAATTTCTTTAACAACAGTTCTGGAAATCAGGTAACCGTCTGTGACGATAAAAATGTATCATTAATTTCAAAGCAAAGGCAAAAAATATGATTTATGTTGTTGTAGACGCATCTAGACATGAGTTTAGCGGTGCGTAGCGGATTCTGTGTCTCAATGCTAACCTGCTCTAATATAACGTTACCAGCTTTGTTTTTTTTAAGCGCTGAATTTCGTACTAATTAATCGTTGTTCAGGGGCATTTTTGCGAATGATTTATTATAGTTGTTGTTGTAGCATTGTTGCTATGTTATGTATGATGATTTTGTAAGTGTTATTCATGACGTGTGCCGGTGTTTTGGCTGCTCGTCCTCTAAAATTTATAAGCCCCTTGTTAGCCAGCAGGCTAATACCGTTAGTCATAGGAATGAACTATATGATGACACTTCATACACAGATGTTTGGCCGTTATAACGGGTTTGATTTGAAACCCACTGAGATGCATATCCAGACGTATTTGGAATCGAAATACGACATGCGTTCCAACATCCGATTCGATTTAACGTTAGTGGTAAAGGATTTTGATTCATCACCGTGACTCGAATCTTTTAATCATACCAAAAAAAAAACAACAGATTCGTCCAGTGTCTGCTTCCGCATGTTATCGAATGAGTGTATGAATCGACTAGTTTACACAAACAACACCTAGTCGTTTATACGTGTTATGATGTATACAAATATGCTTTTCTACCATTCTTTCGTTATTATTATTATTATCAAGAAAAAGACGACAATTATAGCCTAATTAAGATTTTCAAGAATGTCCCTATCTCATCTGTCAGTCATTATCACACATTCTCGTCTCGTTCAGTGACGCTCAGAATTTCGTTTTAAGAGTAAAATGGATTACTACAATCCCTTGAAGCATTAAAAAGTTAAAAACAATGGATAAATATAAACTATTATTAAATATTTATTTAGAAACGATATAGATTACGTTTATTGTAGAATGTTTATGTATTATTCAAATATTTAAGTAGTTTGAGGGCGTACAGAGACTGACTCATCATTTAGGGTTTACCATAGTGTTGTTTTTTTCCACTATTTACTTGTAACAATTCTCTGATTGGTGGGCATTTATTTGCAGAATTATGGGTAACAGAGTTTTTCTCCTGAGTTCCTTTGTTAAACAATTATTTAAAAAAAAATCTGATAAAAATAAGATTCAACAAAAGCATAAACCAATCGATTCACAACTTCCACAGGTTTGTAAGTTAACATTTTAAAATCAATTACCTTTTATAAAAATGAACAGGATTTATTTATTAGGGACCCAACTGTTGCACTCTGTGAACATTTTAATGAATTATAAAAGTGAGTCAGTACATGGTAGTGAATGATAATGCCTCAAAAAAACACAGCCAGTTTTTATATATTTATGTATTAAGTATTTATGTACGGCTAGTATTAACTGAGAAAATGATGCCAAGTGTTTTGTTTTGTTTTTTTCACTAAGATTGAATGCAATTTCATAGAGAGGCAAACATCAGCAGGCTGGTTTAGAACTGTATGTGTTCAAAGCACTTGCCAGAGGTAAGCAGTCTCTGTTGTTGTTGTTTCTGGTCACTGGTATTGTCATGACTTAACTTTGTCAATGAAGTTTTGTTTTAATTGAATCTATTACTTTTGGCCCACAGTGAACTGAAGTGTAGGCTTCAGAGGTCTGGAGTCGAGTCACAGGGCAGTCTACTTATGTCAGGACAAATCAGGTCTGCCAGTACATGCGGACTGCAGGGTCACTGAGGAATGCCACGTCCCAGCCGATGTGGAGCTGATGGAGCTGGGTCCCCTGCTGGAGGAGAATGGCCCCATAGGAGCCAAAGGACTCCAGTCAGAGGCAAGCCACGCAATTATTAATCTGAATGCATTACAGAGGCTACGTTCACACTGCAGGCTGAAACGACCTAATTCCGATTTTTTTGCCATATGCGACCTGTATCTGATTTTTTCATGACAGTCTGAACGACACAGATCCAATCTTTTCAAATGCGACCCAGGCCACTTGGGTATGTGGTCCAAATCCGATATGTATCCGATCTTTTGAAATGCGACTGCAATCTGAACGGCCAGGTCACATATATCCGTCACGCACGTCATTGCACGCACCTGTAGATCGCGAATACACTCCAACGCGTTTCTGCACTGTTATGGGCCGCTGCAGACGTGTCTCTTCCCGTGACAGAGTTGATCGGAGGCGCTCACAAACATAATCGAAGGTGGATCTGGTCATTCGGAAGTGACTGATGAATTCTGTATCAGTTAAGCCACTCACATTAGCATTCCACCACTCCTAGCTGCGACTCCGCACCCACACGCTTCTCTGTTTAATTTTCTTCTTAAAACGAGAAGATTGTAAGTGTGCTGGCTCTGTTGTGAAAATAACTTTAACACCGTGTCCTAACTACACACGACGCGACACGCGATAAAAGGTATCTTTTCCATGTTAATCAGAGTTTTTGTCCTAACCAGACGCGACGGCGACACGCAAAGTTTCTAATTTAGAAACTGTTCCTATTTCTGCAACGTCGCGGCTGACAGAATGAAGAAATTACACTGGTTATGAGTACACATTATTTATTTTTAGTTAAAAATAGGTCACTGTGCCACAAGATAACGGATAATTTACCTCAGATTTTGAAATCATATAATTCTATGCAAACAACTGTACTTCGTAACAAAATTAGTCAGTAAGTATATTTTGTTAATGTTTGGATTTTTAATAATGTTATTTCTTGATTTGATTATGTCCATATCCATTTACAATACGAATGCGGGCCAGCAGTGCGCTTTCACGCTGTTCTGAATGGTTGTGATTTTCTGATCACAACGTGTGGCGTCTCACAGTCGCGTCGCGTCTAGTGATGACAGACACACTTGCAGTTGCTGGAATTTTATCGCGTCGCATGTAGTTAGGACACAGTGTAATATTGCTAAACGAGCTCCACTGTAAGACATCCATTTAGCTACTTCCGCAAACAACAAGTGACGTCGTTGACCGTTGAGTACTCTTCTGCGCATGCGGGTCACTTCTGGGTCATTCCACGTTCACACAGGAGATCACAAAAGGTCGCATTTAATTGGAAATGTGAACGGCCTTGCAAAAAAAACGAATTTTTTCAAAAAATCGGAATTGAGCATTAAGCCCTGCAGTGTGAGACGTAGCCAGAGTCTTTCATTTTCAGTGCCAGCAGAAAGTGTTGCAGGCTCATTTTGAGCTCTGATTGTGTCCACAGGGAGCAAGTGCTCTTGCTGAGGATGAAGAAGAGGATGAAGAAGCCGGAGAGGTTCTGACGCTACCACTTCAGGCTCACCATGCAATGGAGAAGATGGAGGAGTTTGTGCATAAGGTGTGATCATCAAACACCCTTTAAATCTTATACAGCAATTTAAACAGATAATTCTCCCCAAAAAATGAAACTTGTCATCATTTACTCACCCTCATGTCATTCACGAATCTGTATGACTTGCTTTTTTGTTGTTGTTTTTGTTGTCTATACAGTAAAATGTTATTTTGGACCCCATTGAGTTCCATTCAATGAGCATAAACACTTAAAAATATCATAGTCATACAGGTTTGGAGGGCATGGCAACAAACCGGTAATGCCGTATCTCTGTTCTGCATGCAGGTCTGGGAAGGCCGTTGGAGGGTCATTCCCTTTCACGTCCTGCCAGAGTGGCTAAAAGACAACGACTACCTCCTGCACGGTCACCGGCCTCCCATGCCCTCGTTCCGTGCTTGCTTTGGGAGCATTTTCAGGATCCACACAGAGACTGGGAATATCTGGACTCATTTGTTGGGTAAGGTTGGGGTTACAGTGTGAAGTCATCACAGAGAATTGTGGCTATTGTGCACCTCATGCATATATTTAGTGCAATTAAGTTGCAGCGGATCAATTACAAGTACAAACACTGCTCTCATTTTGAGAAATGTGCCTTTGCAACTAACTGAAATGCATTCGTTGAAGTACTAAAATTTTCTAAAACTTATAAAAATAAAGCAATATAGAAGAAATGATTAAGAAAAAAAGAAAAATATATATATATATGTGTGTGTGTATATATATCGGTATTGTCAAGTACCAAAAATAAAAGTATCGCTATTTGCCTCGTTCTAAAACAAAAAAAGCGGTGCATCCGTAATAAAATATAATACCTGTTGCATGTATGCTCTCTTTTGATTAGTTTGTATTGTTCTTTGTTCTGGTGTGCCTGTGTGACCATAGTTTCCTAGTGTGTGACTGTTTGTTCACATGTTGTTCTATTAATTATCTTATTTAATTCGTGTGTGTATATTTAAGCTTCCTGTTTTGCTCTGTTCTTTGTTGGTCTCGTTATGGAAAGTGTCTGACCTCCTATGTTTCTCTATTGTCGATTTAATAAGGATTGTGTTTGTTAAATACTCCTTCGTCGTGTCCTCCCAGTACAAGACCTCCCAGTTCTTTTCCTACTTCCCACTTCTTTTTTTTTCCTTTTCCCTTTCTTCACCCATGGACCTGCCCGCTGTACAACTTCTGTGCCAGGATTAGAGACCGTTCACTGGAAGACCATACGAGGGACTTTTCAGACCTGGTGTACCTTTTGCACTGACCCTAAGGCATTTCTACCAGTGAACGGTCCTCGGGATATTTTCGCCTCTTTCATGGCTGAACAACAAATCGGCATTCACCATCGGTCCAGCTGAGGATGTCGTCACCAGCCCCGCTCCAGATCCAGAGCCCAGCCATGCACCATCTGCAAACTGCATTGAGATTGCTCTAGGGCCTACTGTAAACTGTGGAATTCAATGTGCTGCGATGGACGAAGTCTAAGCCTGTAATGAGAACGGAAGGAGACATCACCACAGAGCCTGAGCCACACCGAGAGTCTGACCAGGTGTGTAAACCGGCAACACCTTGCGTCACAGAGGGACTGCTCATGGAGTTCCAGGCCATGGGAGGGAAGCTCCGTTCCACATCCCAGCCACTGTGGAGGAGTATTGCCTTGGCCTCCTGAATTATATTGATGATTTTGAGGAGCATATACCCCTGATTCTCTATTTTTCCACTGTTCCTGGACAGTTTAAAGTCTCCTGTGTTTCCAGAGTTCCTGCCCTGCCTTTCTCTCTCACCTCCTCTTCTCAAATCAGCCAGTTACTTAGCCCATCGACATCTCCTCTTACACTCTGTAAGGATCTGCCTTGGATCTTCAGGTCACCAGCTCTGCCCATTTAAGAGAATCCCCTGGATTCTCCACCTCCAACATCTGAACCCTATCGCTCTCACCTTGCCCTGTAGACTCGACCTCATTCGGCTCCACCAGAAACCATCTTCCTTTCAGCTCCACTGGGCTCCCTCATCCCTCTGGTTCCACCTTGGTCGGACGCCGTCCTGCCTGCGTATTCTCTCCCATGTCCCACCATCTAAGACTCAGTCCTCCAACTCCTGGCTTCACCTCGGACGCTCGTCGCTTCAGCTCCGCCTCTGTCTCCAGAGCCATCAATGTCACATTTTAGTCGACTCTAGTCACAAGTGGACGACGGTAATTACAGATGTAAACGGGGTCTAAAACGTTTCCAAGCTTGTCCACTTGGCTGTCAGAGGAGAAAAAGCTGCTGCTCTTTGTGTGTTTTCCTGTCATCTTCGGACACGCTTAATTTGTAAATTGCATGAGCTTGGTTTATCCAATATATTGAAAGATCTGAAAAAGCCCATAGATTTACCCACCCATAGACCCTCCCCTTAGCTAAATCAGGACAGATCTGTTCGAAATCTGTTTCTGTTGAGACATTCAGATGGTAGAGTCAGAATTTGGCATAAACAGAATGAGAACATGGATCCATCATGCCTTGTTACCACTGTGCAGGCTGGTGGTGCATCTTTGGGATGTGGTAAAACGGGAGCCTAGTGCCTTGGATGTGTATCTCACAAATCTCCATCAACTGCAAGATGTTATCCAATCAATATGGGCCAACATATATAAAGAATGCTTTCAGTTCCTTGTTGAATCAATGCCACGTAGAAATAAGGAAGTTCTGAAAGCGAAAGGGTCAAAAACAGTATTAGTATGGTGTTCATAATAATCCTCACCAAGTGTATTTCTTCATTGTGGTATCAGGAAAGCTGTATTTTGTAAATGTAGCTTTTAGTAAATTTAAAAGATCCAGACGACAACAACAAAACATTGACCCATTGTTTAATAGTTTTTTTTTTGTTGTTGTTGTTTCAACAGGGTTAATCTTATTCTTGTGCCTGGGCACACTTACCATGCTGAGGCCCAATATGTACTTCATGGCCCCCTTGCAGGAGAAGGTGGTGTTCGGGATGTTCTTCTTGGGTGCAGTGCTGTGCCTCAGCTTCTCCTGGCTTTTTCACACTGTCTACTGCCATTCTGAGAAAGTCTCTCGCACTTTCTCCAAGTAGGTTTATTGTCTCATTAAAGGGTTAGTTCACCCAAAAATGAAAATTCTGTCTGTATTTACTCACCCTCATGTTGTTACAACCCCGTAAGACCTTCATTCATCTTCGGATCACAAATTAAGATATTTTTAATAAAATCGAGGAATTGAAACTTGCCGTCCTCAAAAAGTTATTAAATACATCGTTAAAATAGTCCAAGTGACTTCAGTGGCTCAATCTTAACTTTATCAAGTGCCGAGAATACTTTTTGTGAGCCAAAACAAAGAAAGATAATGACTTTATTTCAACTATTCACTTCCTACTCTATGAGCCTCTAGTCAGTTAACATGGTGTGATGGCGTAGAGCTACGTCACACGTAGGCTCACTATTGGCCAACGCTGGTTGTGTGTGATGCGTGTGGTGTACAATAACAGAAGCTTACGCTATTAAACCTGTATTCTGACTCAAAAGTAGAGAGAAAAGTAAATGAATTGTTAAAAATAAAGCTGTTGTTTGTTTTTGCGCACGAAAAGTGTTCTCGTCGCTTGATAAATTTAAGATTGAGCCACTGTAGTCACTTGGACTATTTTAACGATATCTTTAAGAACTTTTCGAGGCCAGCAAGTTTCAATTCCTCAAGAAGCCTATGGACTAGTATACAGGAGTGATCCAGCTCTAAGATTTAATCTAAAATATCTTAATTTGTGTTCGGAAGATGAACGAAGGTCTTACGGGGTTGGAACAACATGAGGGTGAGTAAATATTGACAGAAATTTCATTTTTGGGTGAACTATACCTTTAACTACATTATTTCATGGTGGTAATGACTTTAAATAACTTATCTCTCTGTCTCTCTCTCGTTCTCTCTTAGACTAGACTACTCCGGAATTGCTTTGCTGATCATGGGCTCTTTTGTACCCTGGCTTTACTACTCGTTCTACTGCTCTCCTCAGCCACGTCTCATCTACCTCACAATCGTCTGTGTGTTGGGTATAGCAGCCATTGTAGTTGCACAGTGGGACCGTTTCTCCACTCCCCGCCACAGGCCCACCAGAGCAGGTGGGCAGTGATGTATTTGCCATAACATTTACATTTTGTTTACGTTTACAACAAATCAACATTTCACATTTTTGTTTACTTGATGTACTAAAATAGCTAAAGCAAAAACTGAAGTAAAACCTATATAGACCATTTCACAAGATGTAAACAACACTGGTCCAGAAACACTTCCTGTTTCAGTTTGTAACTGTTTTCTTTATTTCACATGTAAAGAAAACCTCTTAAAGTTGTTTGTTTAACTTTTTGATTCAGTTTTAAATGTTCTGTTGGTTGTATTTTATCCCAGCTTTTATGTAGTGTTAAAAAACTGAAACAGGAAGTGCTTCTGGACCAGTGTTGTTTACATCTTGTGAAATGGTCTATAGAGTCTAGACATATATATATATATATATATATATATATATATATATATATATATATATATATATATATATAAAAGAAATGGGGAAAACACTATAAATGTATTCATTTAAAATGAAAACTATACTAGTATATCAGTGACACTAAAGTAATACTACAAGAAAAAAACGGTGCATTTATTCATAGCAAATTGTTTTTGAAAAATGTTTTCCTCAGGAGTTTTCATGGGTCTCAGCTTGAGCGGGATTGTCCCCACCATGCACTTCACCATAGAGGAGGGTTTTGTCAAAGCCACTACTGTTGGACAGATGGGCTGGTTCTATTTAATGGGCGCCATGTACATCGCAGGTGCTGGACTGTATGCTGCACGAATTCCAGAGCGCTATTTCCCGGGCAAGTGTGATATTTGGGTAAGTTACACCTTTAGTCATATTCTTGAGTATAGTGATATGCAGATGTTTGACTCACCTAATTTGCTCTCTTCTTAGTTTCACTCACACCAGATATTCCATGTGCTGGTGGTGGCAGCAGCCTTCATTCATTTCTATGGGGTGTCCAACCTTCAGGAGTTTCGCTATGGCCTTGAGGGAGGCTGCACTGATGACACTCTCCTCTGAGAGCTCTACAAACACATCGCTTTTCGATTAGGATTTTTATTGCCCCCATTTATACTCATTCCTTGGTTTGTTTTTATTCACCTTTGAGTTTTTCCTGATCGTTTTGACTTTTATTCATTTTTATTCTGTTACAAAGAATCCATGAAATTTCACTTAATGAAAGGTTTTGTGTGGTTAAAGGGCGCTGATTGGCTGAACAAATAATTGAAGGTTGAAACATGATGACTCTTGTTCAATCTTTAATTTAAACACAATCTCTTGGGTTTTGAATGTTTCTTTAGTAGTGAAAAGCACTTTCATTGAGCTGTAGAGATGCCCCCTCATAATATTACGCATCAAAGTTTTTCTTAATGTACATGAACAGTTCTCAACATCATTTGATGCACATCCAAACTATTGCCCAAACTGTACTGAAGAGCAGAGATGTCTTTGATATCTCTTTATTCAAAATAACTGGAAAACGCACAAAGGGCAAATAAAGGGTTTGAGGGTTTTCGGCACAATCTACCTGCTTAAAACACATTCATAATTTTATCTTTTACTTCTAGGTCAATTCAAAATGTAAACAGGTCAACTGTTGCACCTTACAGCGCAGATATTGAATATCATTGTTATTAAAGCCTCTGCATGGATACATCTGTGCAGTCTGTAAAGTATAAACTTTCCTGTAAAGTATAAGAATATTCCTGTGCCTTAGGCCACTGGAAATAGGTTTAAAATAGATGGGCCAAAACTACAGTGTAGTAAATTTCATTAGTCTTAAACATAACTAGTTAATTTACTTTGCAAGCAATCCAATCATATTAATAATAAGGTTACATAAATGAACCAAAAAGTTTGACCTTTATTGTTGAACTTTCTCAGACTGCTGTTTGTAAAAAAAGTAGTGTTTGATCCTTTTTAAATAAATAAGCTAACTGTGTGGCTTTACCACAACCATATATTCATCTGTTACGTGTAGAGGTGGTAAATCATTTGCATTTAACTGAAATGTGAAATGTTCAAATAAATATTTATGGGTCATACTTTGAGTCTCTCTTATTTGGTTGATATATTCGGTGGAGATTTGTATACACTCAAAGCTTCATACCGCCTGGAGCTTCATATTTATTATACATTTGCAAACAACTGTCTCTGAACCAGGATATTATTTGCAAATGATATCTAAATAAAGGATAACTATAAATAATGGCCTGGTTTACATACATGGCTTAGATTATGCCTACATTAGGCCTTATTTCAATCAGACATTTAAGTAGCTTTTATAAACACGCCTTAGAAAAAAAAATATAGTGTGCATTTTGAGACAAAACAATGACATATTTTAAGATCTGTCAGTACAAGTTCCTTTCAGTTAAAACAGCTCAGACATTTTAGTGTGGGACTCGGTAATGACTTCACCTTGTCTGTGAAACCGGGGAATATATATAAAATAAAAAGGATTTTTCCATTATGTTAGAAAATGGAGTCTGTTAATCTGAGCCGAGCGGAACGAATTCGTGGCTTGTTTTTACCCGGTCCGCTTTACCAGTTGCGCATGTAGCAATAGCTGACACTAGTCCGCTAGTGTTTTCCAACTACTGTCTATTATTGTGTTTATACTTAAGTTACCATATTTGTGCTCAACATTTCGAAGACCATATTTGGATAACAAGTCTGACTTATGCAGGGTCGATTTTCCTTATGGTCTGACTTGAAGGCGAGTATTTCTGTTAAGAGTCTCTTATTTAGCCAGTTAACGTTATACTAAGCTAATTATATCAATACCGTGTTAGATGCATTGATAGACTGGCCATAATCAAGTAATTTAGGGTAAATTCTGATTGATCTTATGTTTTGTTTTTAGTTTGCTTACTAACATGGATGACAGTAAACAGTCTTCCTCTCCCGAGGGATCTGTAGACCCCTCTCTGTGTCCGACGATGGTAAAAATGTGAAATCAGTGTTGTGCCAGAGATGCTCTTCCAAAGTGCTCTGCCCAGGCATGGCAGTGTTTGCAGAAAAAGAGGTAACTTGTTTTAAAACTTGTGTGTAAAACATTTTAAATACAGTTATGGTACATGTTACATTACAATAAGACATTGTAATTTGCAAAATGATAGTCAAGATATGTCTGTTTGCACAACCGACTTGTAGTTTTAAATATATATATTATATTATTAATTATATACAATGATGTTATTTCAAGAATGAAATGTCATTTATTTTTCTATGCAACATCTCTTTCCATTTACTAGCTGTTTCTCCCTTCAATGAGAAGAAAATCTCCATTGGTCAGTCAGACGGGTCATTGGATGGGGACACATTAACAGCTCACTGGCTGGTTGATGACATGTACACTTTTGAGAACGTGGGTTTCACAAAAGATGTAGGCAAAGTGAAGTACCTTATTTGTGCGGATTGTGAGATTGGACCCATTGGTTGGCATTGCCTGGATGACAAGAAGAGCTTCTATGTGGCATTGGACAGGGTGAATCACGAATAGAGCACTTGTTCAAGTCACTGTTTGGAAAAATCCAATTTGTATTTGATTATGTAACTTGGATGGCTGTCTTGTTTGGAAAAAAAAATACTACTATAGGTCTTGTTTTTTGCTCTCTTCAGAGTTAAAAAAATGTAATTGGTTTTTGTATAGTTTTTTTATTTTTATTCTATTGTGACATTTTCATTCTCACCAAACTGTATGTTTGTATGTATGTGACATGTACACCTGTCTAACATCATAGATGAATGGAGACGAGTCCTTTTAAACATTCCTTAACACAAGACCTTTCTATTATCTCTCAATCATTTTTCAGAACACATGAAGTTACTTTTGTGTATGAGATTTAGGAGATGGTCAGTGCTTGTCAAATAAACAAAATTCATGGTTGACTGTTTACAAGAATTGCAATATTATACTGAATTTTTTTTTTTTTTTTTAATATGACCGCTGTTATGAGAGTTACTATTTTTTTGTAGAAAGGTGTTCCATAATGCGTCTTATGTATCTTTCTCTCTCTGTGTGTGTATTTGTATGTATGTATGTATATATATAGTGTATGTATGTGTATATATATATATATATATATATATATAATATATATATATATATATATATATATATGCATGCATGTATGTATATAGTGTATATATATGTACAGACACACACACACATATATATATATATATATATATATATATATCACACACACATATATATATTATATATATATGCATATATGTATATAGTGTATATATATATATACACACACACACACACACACATATATATATATATATATACAATTACCAACTACAACAGAAATATTTACCATATGTGTGTGTGTATATACACACACACACACTAATATATGTATATATATATATACATACACACATATTAGTGCGTGTGTATACACATACACACACATAGGGTAAATATTCCTGTTGTAGACATAGTCTTGTTTTGAAAGAATACCATTAAGAAGCATGTATCACTCTGACTGAATGTGCTGCTGTAAGTAAAAATAAAGAACATTTATTTAACATTTACACTCCTAGATTAATGTAAAATAAATTGAACATTTAAACTCGTGATTTAGGGGTAAACAAGGCAGTACAAATCGATATGTTGTGTTGTTAAGACCATAAAAAAATGGTTAGATTATAACTGCCACACCTCGGTCATTCTGCCTCGGTGGAATAACTGCGGTTTGCTGCGATAGGCGGATAAGGGAACCGGGGATCGTTGTCCTGCGTTGCATAGGGGGCGACAGCTTCCTAGTTGACGTGCGGTACGTGCTCATAGAAATTGCTCGCATGGAATACTACGTTGGCTGTTGATGGACCTTCTGCACAGAGATGTGTAAAGGCAAAAGTTAATCGCAACGCCAGTACGGTGAGATGCTTTCTGTCTTGGAACAATATATTATTTCCCGCTGAAGGATCATGCATTCCGAAATCGGGTCACGAGACGGTGCAAATGCTCACGGATTGTTTATTCAAACGGTTTTTGATGTGATATCTGTACGATGTCACCCCATGCCAAAGGTTAATAGTGATTTTAGATGGCAATCGGGTGGGAAGTGACTAAATTCATCGTCCCTGGACAACATCTGTTACTTCCGAGTAGGTAACTTGAAAGAGTCCATTTAAAGAAGTAGTTCCGGTGAAAACGAAGCTGTGGTGTATCAATCCGCGCGAGTCACCAAGTCACTTCTCTAATTCAATGGGCACCTACTTCTGCCTTTTGAAAGCACTTTAGGGGAGACGGTTAAACGTATAAATATCCCAAAGTTTTCGAGGGGTTCCTCATATTTGTATATAAAAGCTTTGTTTTGATCAGAGGTTTCATGAGAGTACCATCGGTTACTTAATATGTTTACTTAAGCAGATAAAGCTAAGAAAGCTAAAATATTTACTGTGTAAAATAATTACTGTTTTAGACAGCTATACGTGTGCTAGATTTTAAATAAAATTGCATATTGTGTTTGCTATAATTAAATTAATAGAAGTATAATATATATATATATATATATATATATATATATATATATATATATATATATATATATATATATATATATATATATATAGTTAATAATAAATTATGCCGAAATCTGTTGACCATTACTAATCCAAAAGCTTTGTTGGTAACGTTAGGCCCATTGATCGTTACGTAAATGGTGCGAAAATAAACAGATGACCTTTTTCCGCTTCCAATGCGATTTGGAGAATTTAAGCGTTCATTTTACAATTTAAAAAACTTAGTTTAAAAAATCTGCATTGGTGAGAATGTCGGACAAAGAAAGGAAATCAAGACGTCTCTACTTTTGAAGCGGAAGAAGACTTAGCACTGTTACGTCAGCACTCCGTCTGTGCGTGTACGTTTTCCAAAGTGGATGAGGATGTTAATTGTCGGAGTTCAGGTGTAATCATTCTTTAATATGGCATCTTTTCAGACTAATTAAAACATTCTACTTCAACTTCAAACAGTTTACTGCAGTTTCTACATGTCATCATTTGGATCAAGTTCCCCAGAATGACCCATTCACGACCCAACGAGTTTATTCCACCACCGGAGTGCCCTGTCTTTGAGCCCAGTTGGGAGGAATTGCCGACCCTTTTGGGTTCATCAACAAAATACGTCCAATTGCAGAAAACACTGGCATCTGCAAGATGCCGGCTGCCCCGGTAAGTTTCTTCGACATGTAACAGAACTGTCAAATGCAAGCTATCTGTCTGCTCGTCTTTTTTACTCGTAGATTGCAGATCCCGAAACACTTTTTCTCAAGACAGGCTTTTTCAACATGGCGGATTGCGGCTCCAGCCATTGCGAACGTTCGTAACGGCGTGTGCGCGTGTACGCGCAGCTACTAGCTATGAGTGAATGCTCGCGTGTGGTTTACTCCTACAGCGACCACAATAACATCACTTGCTTTCCTTTCAAGAGAGTTTTATCATACTATGGCTTATAAGTATCACGGCTGTTTTTTTGCAGATACTTTTAATAAATGTTTGGTTGATGGAAAAATGTTGAGGAACATAATGTAGTGATTGTTATTGTATTCCAAAATCAATGTTAGTTAGAATGCATCCACCCAAACAAGAACAATCCTCGATAGTTGAACTTGCAACCTAGGACAAGCATTATATAACTTTTTTTTACATTTATTTTGAAACCTTTTGTGAAAAACCCGTACTGTTGGTGTAACGTTACATTTAATTAAAAAAATGTAACTTCCTCATTTTTTTTACATTTGACCTTAAAGCATTTGCTTTCAAATATAATATTTAGCTTGGTTATCTGATGTTGAAAGGTGGTGTTAAAGTATTTGTGTCATGTTTTTTTTTTGTTTATTATGTTTATGTATTACTATTTTTTTCAGTGCTACGGAAACTGTCTTGTCTAAAAATGGCCACTTTTGCTAACAAATAATGTAAAACCGCTCGTTTAACACATTACTGTCGTTTATTAAACAATTTAAGGTGTAATTTTTATCTTGAGACAAAATTGTACTATAAAAAAATGCTGAAGTTGGCGGTGGCGTAATTGTTCTTTGCCGTTGTCCTCCATGTTGTGCGAGTTGTGTATTTGCATTTGACCATTGCAACTGAAATCTGATGTAAATAATAACGCAAGCGAGAAGCTAGTTTCGGTTTTCGTCGCGTTATAAACGTTTAAACGTTTATAAAACAGTTGTTTATTGTCTTGGCTATGTAAATTTATTGTGTTTTGCCTTGTTGTTCAAAACTGTTAACACCCTAAAAACGGCCTCCGTGGAATTCATATCCACCCTAGTGTGTTATACTGCGAATATTGTTTTATAACTGATGAATTAGCTCATACATATATTTGATAAAATGTTCATAGTTCCAGATTCTTGCCAGTGGACAATTTCACAACTATTTTTTGTGTATGCAATGCATCATAACATGCCTTTATGATGAGCAGCAAAATTGGTTTAAGGTGAAGACGAATCAGTACCCCTTGATGTTGATTTGTGTATTAAACCATTATATATATATATATATATATATATATATATATATATATATATATATATATCACCCTGGTGTAGATGAATTGCTATACCACTGTCATATTGTATTTATAAGCTTTATAGTTCAGTACAATTATAGCATTATGAAAAACCCACATGCAGATATAAACCAAAAGAATGATCTTATTTTTAACTCGTGTGGCAAATGGTATACATAAAAGCTTAACACATTTTTTTCCTTTATGTCAGGGATGGCAGCCACCATTTGCCTGTGATGTGGACCGATTGCATTTCACACCACGCATTCAGAGGCTCAATGAGTTGGAGGTGAGACCTTTATTTGTGTCCTGTTTGATCAAAATGTTGAATTTGCAGATATGTTCATGTGGCCTTATTAAACAGAAACCTACAACTACCCATGAGCTTTTTTGGTGTGCCACACTTAAAAGCTCAGGGTTTGAGAGTACCTAAATAATTCTTAATGCTAATTATGTTCTTTTAAATATAAACTGAGTGCAAAAAAAAATGCATTCCCCTTTGCATACTAAATGCTACTGAAAGTACGAGGACTTCATGTTTGATTTTCTGATACCATTTTTGTTGTATTTTTTTTTATTCATAGGCCCAAACCAGAGTGAAGCTCAATTTTTTGGACCAGATTGCAAAGTTCTGGGAACTGCAGGGATGCACACTGAAAATTCCTCATGTTGAGCGCAAAACCCTGGATTTATATGTTCTTTACAAGGTAGGACTGATGTTTTGTTATCTCCAGTGCTCATACACATGGTTTAAAGCATAGTACATCGATTAAGCACTTTGCAGGTAATATGGGGTAGTATACATGGAGTTGAAAACGCTGATGTATACTTCTTCCGTGGAATTTAAAAAAAAAAAATAAATAAAAATATGTCTTTTGTGACCTCATTCTCCATCTAGCTGGTCAAAGAAGAGGGAGGCTTTGATGTGGTCTGTAGAGAGCGACGATGGACCCAGATTGCACTGAAGATGGGTTTTGCTCCCGGCAAAGCCGTCGGCTCTCACCTCCGCTCTCACTATGAGAGGATTCTCTACCCATACTATTTGTTCCAGACAGGAGCTAATCTTATGGTAAGGTCACTAAAGCGCTTGTATAACTTCCACTTTCCTCTCTTCAGCCTTATCATTCAGTGTCCATCTCTTTTCCTGATGAATGTTCTTTGTTATGGTGCACACATGACAGCCATTGTCCATGATCATTTTTTGGCAGGGAACCCAACTATCTGAATAGAAAGGGTGTCCCAGTTTATTAAGCATTGTTGATAAGTGCCCTATTTTGTTTATACACACAAGTATGAAGTGCAGCAAACATAGACTTGAGGTTGTGTTCCTGTGTATGTTTTTATAGGGTGTCATTTGTTTTTACTTTTTAAGTAGTGTCTGGCAGGCTGTTCGTCTGTGTTTTGGTGTTCCTGCGTGTTCAGTGGTTAACCATTTTCTCTGATGTGCATGTTTTACTGTGCCGTACCCTCGGTCCCCTCCCCCCACCCATAAAGTGGTGTGAATTCATTCGATGGGCCCTGAGCTCTAGGCCCACTCTCCTGCTGCTTTTACCCTATGGTTAATACCCTAGGGTGATCTGCTTTGCCTCTCACTGTTACTGGCTTTAATAATGTCCACCCTGCTGTCATGTGGCTCTCTGGTTAATTAGATAAGAGTGAAGCCACATGTGCACACTTATAGTGGTGTGTCATAAATGAAGTACTTTTGCATTCTTCCCAGTTTAATTTATTGTGAATATGCGGCCTTGTCACTTGAAGCGGTGCACCGGGCATGACGTCAATGTTAAATATTTTTCTTCAACAGAACTCTCAGAAGCCAACTCTGACTAATGACACCAAAGACAAGGAGTACAAACCCCATGACTTGCCCCAGCGTCAGTCGGTGCAACCAGCAGAAACCTGCACTATTGCCCGCAGAGCTAAACGGACAGAGGTAAAGGGCATGTACAAAAAGATTCATACTTAGGACCAGTTGTTCAAACTAGATAGTAATGCCCTTATCGACATTTCGCTTATCTTCATAGGGTCGCTGTTTTAAATCCGAACCGGGCGAGGTGTGTGAAAACAAACCCAACTTGAGGCGGCGAATGGGCTCTTGTGTGGCAAAATCAGAACCAGGTACAGATCCATATATTTTATTTCTAGTTTTCCACTTAAAAATCACTTTGGATATTTTGAAGTAGGACTGTCACTAAGGAATATTTTTGTAATCGAGTAATCAAATATTTTGGTGTGGTAATAAAAACAGACTTAAGCAAACAATAGACTTTAGATGTCTTAAAATGCATAAATAACAATGAGGCAATAATAGTTGTTTCAAATGAAGTAATCATATTATAGTTTTATAGAAAAACAATGTTAAAGCTACACTGTGTAACTCTTTTAGTTTATTCTTAGCTAAAAACACTTAGTTCTTTCAAAAATATTTGTGCTCATTAATGTATATTTACTTCGTTCAAGTAATAAAGTTTTCTCGTGAGTGTATAATATGCCATTGAAAATACATACGGGTAAGGGGTTCTAATGTCAGTCGCCATGTTGCCCCTCCATCTTGAAAGTACATTAGCCAAAGAGGGACATACCCGTTAATTCAAGCTTCGCCTTTAGCGTTTACGTTTGAGTTAACACTCATGGACGAAGGTCAAACTGGAAGCCATGTTAATCTTGGACTGCATTGGCCACCGTAGGAGTTAAAACGAAATTCGAAATTGAGAGCAACAGAAACTAATATTCACTGGATGGTCATATACCTTTTCACCGCTAGATGGGGGTAAAAATCACACAGTGTAGCTTTAAAATGCATTATATTTATAATATAGAATGGTTTTACTTTTAGTACATTGGGAAGCCTTAGAAAATAGTCTAATAATGCGGTTCATGGATTCTCGTCGTGGAATGCTACCATTCAAAGGTTTGTGATCAGTGACAGGACATGCTGTTCTTTTGAACTTAGTATTCATTCAAACATCCAGTAAAACACAAACAAATATTAAACAGAGCACTGTTTTCAACCTTGATGATAAGAAATGTTTCTTGAGCACTGATCAGCATATCAGAAGGATTTCTGAAAGGTCATGTGACACTGAAGACCAAAGTAATGACTGCTGAAAATTCAGCTCTACCATCACAGGAATTTTAAGTTATTTTAAATAGTAATAATATTTCATGATGTTACCGTTTTATTGTATTTTGAATAAAGTAATAAATTCAGCCTTGAGTATGAGAGATTTATTTTAAAAAGTCACACTGACCCCCATACCTTTGAATAGTTGTGTGCTTCCAAATTTTAATCTTACTGCTATGTGAAATTCCGAACTTATTTACTTTACATCTCTTCTAGTGAAAGAAATTCCAGTGCAGGTGAAAGAAGAGCCCATTGAGCAACCAGTTGAAGGTGAAAAATCAAAGGTCAGTGAGGAGGTCAGAGGACCATTCACACAACAGAAAGTATGCACTGCATTCCTTTGTCAATATTTGGGATTTTTCCCTACAGGTGGAGCAGTACATATGCTTGGTATGTGGGGGCGAGAGGTGATGAAGATAGACTATTGCTTTGTGATGGGTGTGACGACAGCTATCACACCTTCTGTCTGATCCCACCCCTCCACGATGTCCCTAAAGGTGACTGGAGGTGCCCAAGTGCCTGGCTCAGGTGAGCCACTCCCAGCTGTCTACATCTGCAAACTGATGCCAGCACGATCGTTTTCTTTGTCTATCACATAATTATTTTGTGACCTAATATGATATTGACAATAGCTTTGATTACATAAATCCAGTCATATTCTTAGAAGCTATATTCATAGCTAATTACAATTACAGCTGCTTTTGTTTGCTCTCTCCGTTCCCATTGCCAGCTGTCTGTTAGTACATGTGATTTTGCTTAGTTGTACGGAATTGTTTAATAGTCGATTGCTTTTAGTGTAAGCTATATTATGCTTGTAATCATTGGCTTTTCTGTTCTCACTATAGGAGTGTGGTAAGCCACAGGTGGCATTTGGCTTTGAGCAGGCCTCCAGAGACTACACCCTCCGCACCTTTGGTGATATGGCTGACTCTTTCAGAGTCGGACTACTTTAACATGCCTGTTCACGTATGTCTGTTAAATGACACTTGAGAAACAAATGATTGCATACCATGTGCTATTGGATTATGAAGTGATCGCCATTATCGTTTGACAGATGGTTCCCACAGAGCTGGTGGAGAAGGAGTTCTGGCGGCTGGTTAGCACTATAGAGGAGGATGTCACTGTTGAGTATGGGGCAGATATTGCATCAAAGGATTTCGGAAGTGGCTTCCCTGTTAAGAACGGCACATTTAAGCTCTCGCCAGAGGAGGAGGTACAGAAAATAACTTGAAATGCCAAGTTCTTGCAATCTGTATGCTGAAAGAACTGATCTTCAAATGCATGTTTCATTAAATCATCTTTTTGTTCAGGATTATCTGAGCAGTGGCTGGAACCTGGACAACATGCCAGTGTTGGATGCATCTGTGCTGACTCATGTCACAGCGGACATCTGTGGGATGAAGCTTCCCTTGGCTTTATGTGGGCATGTGCTTCTCCTCCTTCTGCTGGCACATTGAGGACCACTGGAGCTATTCCATCAACTATCTGCACTGGTAATCCACTTGCACTTTTTTATATTGAAAGAAACCCTCTTTTTATTTTTAATTATGCTTTCATATTAACACCTACTAGGATGAAAACAAACCATGCTCTTTTGTTTTGATCTGCAGGGGAGAGCCAAAGACGTGGTATGGCGCTCCTGGCTACGCTGCCGAGCAGTTGGAGAAAGTGATGAAGAGCCTGGCCCCTGAGCTCTTTGAGTCTCAGCCAGACCTGCTCCACCAGCTGGTCACCATCATGAACCCTAATGTGCTCATGGATCATGGAGTACCAGTGAGTGGCCACATATACAGTCATAGATGGAGAGTTGTGGACTATACAAAGACTGTTTATACCATACGATCTTGTCCTCTGTAGATTTACCGTACAAACCAGTGTGCCGGCGAGTTTGTCATTACCTTCCCGAGGGCCTATCACAGTGGATTCAACCAGGGCTTCAGACTTTGCAGAGGCAGTCAACTTCTGCACAGCAGACTGGGTAAAATGTGCTTAATGTTGGCATAAAATAAAAATTCACCCTATTTTGTAAATGCATGTTCTTGATCTTTTGGCATGCAGAACTTCCCTATTTAGTTCACTTAAGGTACGATTTATAGGGCCCTATAAAATCCGTTTTATTTTTTCCCAAATTTCATTTTATTTTTTCCCAAATTCCGTTTTTTCGTTTTAATTTTTGGGAATGCATTTTTTTACCCTTTACTGTTATTTAAGAGTGTGCTTTTTATTCCGTGATCACAGAAATTATCAGGGCCCTACGTTTACACAGCAACGATTTACTGAAACGGACACATTTGTCCTTGAATGTCTAAAATGCATAAAGTTATGCAAAAATGTTGGTACAAAAAAAATGTCCATACAAAAATGTACCTAGCAGCATTCATTGTTGAATAAGCATAATTCCATAGAAAATATTAATCAAAGTGATCTAAAATACGGTCTTGTGTTTCAGATGCATCTTGGTCGAAAGTGTGTCGAGCACTATCGATCACTCAACAGATACTGTGTTTTCTCCCACGATGAAATGACCTGTAACATTGCCGCCAAGGCGGACAGTCTAGAGTTGGAACTGGCCACTGCTGTCCAGAAGGACATGTGCGCTATGATTCTGGAAGAGAAGATGCTCCGTGAGAAAGCCTATAAGCGGGTGGGTGGCTATTTTAAAAGCAGTGAACCCATTTAAACTGCTTTAACTAGCACTTCATGAACCCAATTGAGAGCGTGCGTGTGTGTAAATTCTGTTAGGAAAAATAAGACAAAATAAGGCTTTTACCAATAAAAAAAATCCATATCAACAAAATCCTTCTTTCCACGGCAGAGAAAACATATTTAGCATGTATTTACACAGACAGTTTAATGAAGCACAGAGGTGGCATTAATGCATTTATACTGCTAAATTATAAATGCGATACATTTTAAACATTTGCACAAAGCAAGCCGTTTTCCATATTGATTAGAGCATTTAATATGTGAAAACAAGAAATCAAGATATTTAGAATAGATAAAATGTGTGATTAATCGTTATTAAATATTTTAATAGTTCAGACAGCACCAATGTGTGTATGTATGTGTGTGTATATGTGTGTATATATATATATATATATATATATTGAGTAACATTTTAGTAATTAAACCTGTAGCTCTGCCTCTGCTCTTTGTTTGCATTCATGGTCTGTCTATTACTAAGTGATCCCATTGTGTATTTGCTTTTCTTTCAGGCGTGTGGCACTCCCAGCAGGTTGACTTGATCGTACTACCAACGAGGAAAGGCAGTGCGCTAAGTGTCGGACCACCTGTTACCTGTACTGCCATCACCTGTCCCTGTAGCCCCGAACCAGCTGGTCTGTCTCCACCATATTCAGGACCTTTGCCCTTGCCCTGCTAGAAGCTACACACTCAGAGTACAATGTTTGGCAAAAGCATAGGACATTAAAAATGTTATAGGTTTAAAACTCAGAATGATGGTTCATATGCAAAAAAGTTATTGCTTTAATTCTGCACATTAACCTTTTTGTCTTATTTGCGCAGCTGCAATGCACACTTGCCGAGCTGAAGCACTTTGTTCCAGGTTTTGACGGCTCGTGCAGAGTCCTATGAAGAGCTGGGCGTTCTAAAGTTAACAAGATTTTGAAAGCAGATCAAGACAATAAAAGTGGTAAGTTATTATTGCAATGGGGTTCATCTTTAAACCTTAGAAACCCAATATTTCATTATTCATAATGGTTTTTTTTTTACCCTTTAACAAACTTTAGAAAGCAATTATTTTTAAATAAATTTCTATTGGGGTATATTTACAAAAATAAACATTGCAAAATTGCCAAACCAGGCACTTAGTTGCATAATTTCACTTTTTGTTTGTGCACAAGAGTATTTTGGAAAAAAAGTGAATACATTTCCTATCTAGAACATTTACTTAACTAAATAAATATTTGTATCAAAGCATATTTCAAAAATGATTTTAACCATTAATTACATTTCAAGTGTGTGTGTATAATTTTGTAATATCATTATAATAGATCACTTTTTTAAAAGCCTGGCTGGTGACTTTAGTGAGCTGTGGCAGTTAATATGCAAATTTTTCTCCCACCAAAACTGTTTCAAGTTGGGTATTTATAAGTTGGGTATTATCTGTACATTAGCCTTGTACAAACTGCAGTTCTGTTATGCTGGGATTCTGGGGTTTAAATGCATCTAAAATAATCTATTTTTTTCTCATTAGATTTGGAAGAGCTTCGTTCCTTAGTAGTAGAAGCAGAGAAGAAGATGTACCCTGAGACTGACCTGCTATGTCACCTGCGTCAAGTCATCCAGAATGCAGATAGGTGTACCTCAATGGCCCAACAACTCCTCAACGGCAAGAGACAGACAAGGTACGTTTATTGCTTCCTCTGATATCTGGTAAAACAATCTGAAGTTCTTGCATTTTAAGTAGTTTTAAATTGATGCAGTTCTTTTTCAAATGTTGTTTTGTTAATAGGTATCGCTCCGGTGGGGGAAGTCTCAAAACCAGCTCACTGTGGAGGAACTGAAGTCGTTTGTCAATCAGTTGTATGACCTGCCTTGTACCATCCGACAGGCCCCTTTTCTAAAGGTAACCAACCACACAACATGCTAAGAGTAGTGTTCCTTGTTCCCAGATGTGTTGATCTAAAAAAATATTTCCCTCCATCTCAGGCTCTTTTGAACCGTGTTGAACAGTTCCAGCAGCAGAGCTCTGGATCTCCTTGCAGAGGACATGGCTGGTTCCTCAGCCCTCCAAGGCCTTCTGAGATGAAGGTGCGGGCTTGGATGTGGAGTTGCCTCAGCTGGCGGTGTTGAGGCAGAGGCTGGAGCCAGGCACGCGCTGGGTGGAGGCTGTTCAAGAAGCCAGCGATCAGCCGGCCGACCTCAGTCTAGACTGCATGAGGAGGCTCATAGATCAAGAGAGTAGGCCTGGCACCCCACTCCTGTGTGGAAAGAACCATGGCCCGCCTGCAGGAGCTGCTCACTGTCTGTGAACACTGGGAAGAAAAGGCCCATAACATGCTCACTGCTAGGTGAACTTGGTTTGCATTTAAGTGAAATGTTACATTAATTTAAAGGGATAGTTCACCTAAAAAATTTAATTAATTTAACTGTCATTATTTAATCACCTTCATGTTATTTCAAACACATGAGACTATGAGAGATTTCTGTCCCTCCATTGAAAGGTCATTGCATAAATTTGAAGAATGGACTTTTAGCGAAGGACCGAAATCTTTCAGGTTTAAAAACAAACCATTCCTTTTTGTTTTGAATGTAAATGAAAATCTTATGGGTTTGTAACCAAGACTACATGAGGGTGAGTAAATTATGACAGAATTTTCACTTTTGGATCAGACTTCCCTTTTAGTTTTTCATGCATGTTTTTTAAAAAACCATATGACTTTAAGCCGTTTCCTGACAGATTAACTTGAATCGATCCAGTGTGACGCCTACATTGTCCAAACACAACAATTTGGAGTTTAAAAGTCTCTTGCTGGCCATTAGTTTGATCAAAATACAGTAAAAACAGTCAATTTAAAATATTTGAATACATTTTAAAATCGTATTATTTCCTGTGATGTGATAGCTGAATTTCTAGCAGTTACTCTAGTCTTCGATGTCTCTTGATGCCATCAGAAATCATTCTAATATGCTAGTTTACTGCTCAAGATTGATGTCTTATCAATGTGGAAAACAGCTGCTTAATATTTTTGTGAAATAGAAAGTTCAAAAATAACAGCATTTATTTGAGTTGTAAATCTTTTGTAGCAAATGTAAAAACCTTTACTGTCCAATTAACTGTCAACGTTATCAATTTATTCCGTTGTTGCTAAATGAAACCTTTCAATCCTATAAAATAATGTAGACTCATTTGTTTTTTGCTCTTTTCAGGCCTCGTCATAGTATTGAGACTCTTGAGGCAGCTATACAGGAAGTTGACAGCATCCCAGCATACCTGCCCAGCTGTCTTCAGCTCAAAGACTGTGTGAGCAGGGCCAGAGAGTGGATAATGGAAGCAGATGCTCTTCAGGTGTGTTTCACACGCTTCTGTACTGCTCTATTATTCGTAACCCAACGATTAGATGCATAGAAACTTGTGTAGATAGTGCTCCATCCATTTAAACATTTATTGCTACAGGCTGGAGGTCGTATTCCTGGTCTTGCTGCCTTATCTGAACTAGTGTTGAGAGCCAGAGGTATTCCGGTAATGTTGGAACCACTCGCTTCGACTGGAAGCTTAGTGTCTGAGGTACAGACCTGGAAGGAGAGTGCAGCTAAAACGTTCCTGTTGAGGAACTCATCCTATTCTCTTCTTGAGGTAGATTACTTATTTGCCAACCATACGTATTTTGGATCTGAATATATGAGTATATGATTTAAGTAAAATAAGTTGTTTTGTTAATAATATGTATGCATGTGTCTTTAAGGTTCTGTGTCCTAGGTGTGAGACTGGAATGCAGAAGTCCAAATCTAAAAAAGCCAAGGATGTCTCATTACCCTGCAAGAAATCGAAGTAAAACTGGACTCCCTTATTGATGTGGAAAAAGCACTTTCTACGAGCAAAGATACAGGCGTCAGCGGTAGGTCACCTATTGGTTTTAGGCTGAATGCAAAACAACTAGGTTTTGGTTAGTCTTTCTAACCCTGATATATTGCACTCGAAAATAAAATAAAAATTTAGGATTTCTGCATGTCCTTAAAAGACTTCATTAGTTTAGCTGCACATTCAAAGTAAAAACACAGCACTTTGCACATGGTTGTAAGAGTGCATATGAAGAGTTCAGATGCAAAAGCCTCTAAGTGCCATTTGAAATTTTCTTCTAAAATGACCATTTTATCAAGCTTGGATATTTGAGTTTAGTAATTTCACTTAAATGGCAATGAAGATTACCTATTAATTGTCATTTAAGTGAAATTACTGAACTTTAATATACAAGCTTGATCAAAATTGTCATTTTAGAAGAAAATTTCAAATGGCATTTAGAGACTTTTGCATCTGAACTCCTTATATTTTATCTTACTCATCTGAAAGAGCTGCTTGAAGCAGGAAACCATAGACATTTCAAAATAAGAGTCCCTGTGTATTTCAAGTGTCTATAATCGACCTTTTGCCAGCCCCTCCCCAAAACGGCCATTGTCCAATCACATCATAGCAACCGTTACTATGTGAGCATGTCCATCAAACATTGACTCCAAGCAAGATTGTGAAGTGGTGCATCCACAGCTGATGGGTTGTCTGGGAGTACCCCAATATATTGTCTGGAAGAGTTGTGTTCTTTCCATTTCCAAAGCCAAAAATACAACGCGAGCGGTGCCTACAATGGATAAAAACCATGTGGATGGCCCCACTCCCAGTTAAATGTGTCGAACATGGTTTAACTTGTGTGCATCGTGCCCGAGACTGCTACAGTTTAGAGGAGTGCACCCTCGCAACAGGGGAAAGCATGAAGCTTACTTGACATCAGTTTATATATTAATATCGTAACAAATAGAAATTACCTTCATGCATGGTTCTCTGCATCTTTCCGTCTCTTATGTATAGTTACTTTTTAAACACGAAAATCGCATTCAGCATGACACGCAAGCGGTTGCCATGGTAATGAACAACCTGCTTGTTAAAGCGAATGTTTAACGTTAATCCTGTATCTGAAGCAAAATTACTAAATATGCAGCGTGAGTTGTGTATTTCTAAATCCAAACAATTAGCCATTGAACCAGCTTATAAAATCTTCAAGGGTGTGCTGGTTGCATTTGAGGTACATGCCATGGGGTTTCTCAGATTTCGCTTGAGACCGGTCGTGTCTCCTTCATTGCTATTTTTATATTTTGAATATATATCCCTCCACTGCATACTGCAACCCCTTCTGCTTCGAATCTGGGAGGATATTGCTGGGGTATTGCTCCAAAAAAAGGTCACTGACACGCACAGGTATACCTCTTCCGTCATGGCAATCTGTCACGCTGGTCATGTTTGACGGGTTTAGTAACAAGAACTCAGGGGGCGTGGCTTTTGCAAATGGTCAAATCCTACATTATGCATTTTTTTTCATTACACAAACTGTATCTGGCTTCATTATAAACTCAAGCTGGCTTCTATCTGGGCAGCCCTGTAATAGGAATGAAAGAATAAGAACATTATTTAACACATTCAGCATTTAGACTTTACTAGTATCAGCACAATCCGTTTTATTGCCTTTTAAAACACATTATTATCATATCAGCAAAGTACAATTGATCAACCTCTAATTCGTATGTATTGATATATAGTGCATAAACCAATTTCAATTCGGTTTTGTAGTTGAATGTGTGCTCCAGCCTGTTTAATTACATTTTTCTTCTATATGGGCATATGATATTCATTTAATTTGTGCAGGTCTTAATTTTGATTAAAAAAAAAAAAACACTGCAGAAACCTAGAAAGAGACATTTTTATTGTTGAGTCCTGACTGTTCACATGTGTGATGGACATTTGGGTATCTGCTCAAACTTGCATATTCTTCTCCAAACAGATGGCCACTCTCAGTGACGTACATCAGAAAGAGTTGGATAGCATGTCTATGTTGAGGATCTCAAATGAGTCAAAGTGCCAGTCTTCACCCAGCTGTTTGGCCCCCACGGTGTGCTTGTGTCACACCGTCCCCGCAGGCCCCATGCTCCAGTGTGAACTCTTCGAGACGCCTACACAGCGGCTGTGTGCCGGGGTTTAAGGACATCCAGACAGGCCAACCATGGTTATGCCCGCTCTGCAAGCGCTCTGAGAAGCCCCCACTGGATAAGGTGCTTCCACTGCTCGCTTCCTTACAGCGGATTCGGATTCGGCTTCCGGAGGGCGATGCCCTGCGGTATGTGATTGAGAGAACGGTGCGCTGGCAGCACAAAGTGCAGCAGGTTTCTCCTCCTACACATCATCTGAATGGCAAAGTGAGCATATTTTTGCATATAATTTGTAACATTAAAGCATATTTTCAGCTGACTTTATATTTGATTAATTCTATTTATATGATGCAGGCAAGACATCTTTCTGGGATTGCATCATCTCAGGCAATGGAAGGGAACAATGGTTCTTTCTACATGCTGCAGCCCTGCATTCCTCTCAATGGTGAGTCAACCACACCTGGAGTTTTTAAATGCACAGATACAGAGTGGTTGTGAATGCTTTGGAGTAAACATTTGGGATTCTGTCATGCGTTGCAGAACTCAGTGCTGAGTTGGAGGAGCTGTTGGTAGAGGGTCTTCTCCTGCAGGTGACGTACCGGAGCTTCAACAGCTTTATAGCAGCCTGCTTTACAGGTTTTCACCATCCCAGCACTCCATGCAGAGCAGCGAACATGATCACCAGTATCACATTGCTCAAGACAGAAGTCCACCTCACAGGAGCCCCCACACGGCAAAGCACAGGTGGGAGAGCTCTCAACTTGCTTACAAATCCTTCAATAGCATTTGCTTTGTGGCATTGTAAATTCCTATGATTTAGACCCAAACCCAACCCCTTTGACTTATATATTATTTACTTGAAGTTAATATTTCAATGAACAACACATTTACATGCTTATGGTTCTCTGGTGTTGGTTAATGGTTATATGACATGCTGGTAAATAAAATATTTCGTCTTGGTAAAGAAATAAAAAATCATGTTTTGGTAAATCAAGCCTGTAACAAGTTCACAACTGATTTTGTATGCCCCAATTTTGACTTTTTTGCCATAATTATGACCTTTATTAGATACCAAGCCACAATTAAGATAAACATTGGCAATTTACATGGTTACAAAAGTAAAAGTTTTGTCATATTAGTCTTATTGCCGACTTCTGTTAAACTTATTTAAAAACTATGTATTAATTAAAAAAATATTAGGGCTGTCAGATGATTAATCGCATCCAAAATTTGTTGTATAAATTAGAGCTGTCAGTTAAACGCGTTATTAACGGCGTTAAGCCAAACCCATTTTAACGGCGTTAATTTTTTTATCGCGCGATTAACGATCTTTTTGTCCTAGCAAACTTTGTAGTTGTTTCACATACTTTTGCAACAGGACGCGGCATGCGTCCTGATCCATTTCAGCATCTCGCGCTCGTCATCCACTCAAAGCCGGCTCGCAAGCCCAAACGAGTGTGTGCGGCGTGCCTGTTGTTTTGTTTCCGGTCTAGCTAGATCCGCTTGCGCTTTGGTCGAAGAAGCAACGAAACGTCCTCGCGCGGGGCAAGCAATTGCAATGAATGGGTTTCAGAGCGCAGCGCGAGGCCGTTTTGTGCCGCACACACTCGTTTCAGCTTGCGAGCCGGCCAAATAGTAACGTTATGTTTTGAGTGGATGACAAGCGCGAGACGCCGAAATGGATGCCAATGAGATTCTGAATGTAAAGTTTACTTTTAAAAAGTTGCCAAATTGTCCCATTGACAAGACCAAAGCGATCTGTATGTTTTGTCATTATGAACTGAGCTATCATCATCGCAGCACGTCCAGCCTGAAACACCACTTGATGATGGCCAAGCAAACACACACACACACACAAACACAGATGATGCAAATTCTCCGCCCCTCGCCAATATCAGGACCTCGTCAGTATTTCTTTCACCCTTTTATTGATGGACAGTGTTGCATTGTGTGAGAGATTATTTAGGCTATATATGTTAGAGTGAAATTGAACACTATTCCAATGTTATTTTCAATAATAATAATAAAAAAAAACATTTGCACTAAACAAGCCAATCCACTTTTCCATGTTGATAAGAGCATTAAAATGAGAAAAAAATGTAACAAAAAGAAATCAAAAGACATTAAGAATAGATAAAAATGTGCGATTAATCGCGAGTTAACTATGACATTAATGCGATTAATCGCGATTAAATATTTTAATCGTTTGACAGCACTAATAAATATATAAATTATACACAGTGCATCCACACATTATGTAAACACAAACTTTTATTTTGGATGAAATTAATTGCAATTAATCATTTGACAGCCCTAAAATAAATAAATACATTTATTTATTTATTTATTTATTAGCTATTCATCAACGGCAATGGGTTTAGTGTGAATAGTCAAAAAATGCAAATTAAAAAAAAAAAACTTGAATGTCCTTGAGTACTGAAAAGTATTTCTAAAATGTTTAATGTAATTCAAGAATGTTTTTTATCTACATGTGTTCTATGTTTATATGCTTAGTGTGTTGCTATGCAAACAGCAAAACTAGTGACAATGTAGAGTGTTCCAAATCAGTCACTTACGAGGTTACTTCCATAATTGTTTGAATGCTGTCTTGTGAGAAAGCTCACTAGGTTTCAGAACTGATCTTTTGACTGATTTTGAATTGAATTGTTTCCATCAAGGATGTGATTCCAGAGATCAAGAAGGAGTCCGAGAAGGCTGAGAAGAACAGCAAACGGCGTCTAGAGAAAGAGAATGTGGAAGGTCAGCACAGAGACAAGATAAAAAAGCCCAAGAAAAAGAAGCCCAAAATGAACAAAGAAAGGAGAAGAGAGGAGAAGCGAATCACCTCCCCTGCCAACTCCCTTTCTGACCCATCATATTCAGACGACTCTGAGGAGGATTGGTCTGTGTGCTCGGCAAAGCGATGCCAACAACCAGAAGGAAACGAGGTTAGCTCTAGCATAGTTAAAGTGCTTGGTTTTGTTTTCTAATCCAGTGCATTGTTCTTGCCTATATTTTTGAGTGACTCTTGCCTGCATGAATATTTAATGGTTTTTTTTCGGGTCTTCCTCATAGGTAAACTGGGTCCAGTGTGACGGCAGCTGTAACCAGTGGTTCCACCAGATTTGTGTGGGAGTGTCTGCTGAGCAGGCTGAGAATGAGGACTACATCTGCGTCAACTGCGCAATAAACGATTTGACAGAATGAGGACCAAAATCATGTTTTTTCAAAGGATAGTCAAAAGGCTCCCCGTTTTGCACATAAGTTACAGCACCAAGAATGCACCAGAGATCATCCTCTTACTGATTCCCGCTTCCCCTGTGCTCCCTTGGTGCTACTGCCTTCTTGATAGGACTGTTAACAAAAATCTGTATGATTATCCGCTTTTTGTTTTGTATTTTTAAAGATTTCCTTCTATAACATTTATTTTTTCTTCTTCTCTAGAGAACGTGATGCATAGATGTACCTCAGGGGTTTCCATCCCATAAATGCAAAACAATGGGGAACTTCAGCTTCCCCAAATGTATTTGTTCATATTTATTGTTTGGTTTTTTCTTTCCCCAGTCACCTTTAGAGAATTTCTAACATGAAATTATCAATCTGGGCTATTTACACCAAATAATATTAATTGGACTAAACAAAATGGTCTAAAATTATTTTTGGAACCCGCTGTTTTGGTACATGTGTCTAATAATATAAAATATTATTTATTTATCCCAGCAAAAAGTTGGCTGGTTACCCTGATTTTCAGTAGCTTGAGATCTGCTCTGATCTGTTGCTTGATGCATTAGAAGTGTTGTACAGAATCCTAATGTAGGTTGTCAGACAAAAGAGATGTAGCAGGCTGGAGAAAAAAACTGTGTGAAATATACTTTGTGATGTATAATGTGGCTTTCTTTAAAACTCAAAACAGATCTTTCCGATGTTAATTCAATTGTGGAATAAAATGGTTTGTTCTCACCTATAAATACTTACCTACTTCTGTTATAATGAACATTTCTTGTCTTTATTTGTGTGCAACTTCTGTGTGGAATAGCACAAATCAAACACGTTGATGCTTCGTACTGAGCATCAGGTGGCGACAAAGTAAAGTCTGTTCAGTGTAGTTGTTCAACCTCCATTCCTATGGATGGAGCCATTATGATCATGATGGCGCCAATGATTCACGAATGGCAACATTTCGTCGTTCATAGTCCCTCCCCAAACGTTCATTGGCGCGCTGTGCATCCTTCCGTCGGGTCCCCGGTCATCTCTCCGTGAGCCTCAGCAAAACTGGCAAAAATATGGCGGGTATGAGCGCATCGGGTCCCGGCCCGGTTTCGACTCTCGACCAGGTGGATAAAGGACTGAAGGAGACTCTTATAGACGCCCTGAACGCCATTCTGTCGCCGGTGCAAGAAGTGCGTGCTGCGGCTGAGGAGCGTATTAAAGTGTTGGAAGTGACGGAAGGTAAGAACTGACGTGAGATGCTGCCAACAACATGCATGACACACCATGTGAAGTACAGATTTTCACACACTGGCATTCCTGAACACATGCCTTTTAATTTTAAATGAACGTTTTCTAGTTGTATGACGCTTGTCAAACGTGTTTATCATTCATGTAACGTTACGCGCGCGCTGAATTCGCTAATATATTGGATTGAATTGAGGAGGCAAAAGCATGTGCAGCCAACATGTTCCCGCTTTTATAGTTGATGCTCGTAGAGATATGTGAAAAGATTAGTTACATGTGTGGGGTTCGGTTCTGTCCGTCTGTATTTAGTCAGTTTCACTTTTAAACTCACATGACGCTAATTTCGTCTTGGTAAATACGCGTCATGTTTGTGACAATTTCGGTTAAGATTCTAGGTTCAGTCCTAAGAAATCAACATTTCGTCATTAACGTTACTCAAGTTCATGCTGTTCCAAACCTGTTTGAGTCATTTCTGTGGGTGTTCGAGGCTGACATCCTTCGTAACCATTATCTTTAATTGCATACTTTTTTCGTACAGTAGAAGTGATTGATGTTTGAGTTAGGCGGGAGAAAAAGCTCCTCAGAAAAGTAAATGATAATTTTTGGGTGAACTCAGGAGTTTAAGTTGTTTTAGTTTTTATTTTTACTTCTACTTTACTTCAAGTCTTATTTCTTTCCTCCTGAATGAAATTCCTCATCCTATGGTTTGCTTTCTTCTAGTGTCTATATTACAATTAGCTCGGAATAAACACTATCATCAGGTTACATTACCCCTGTTTAGTGAAACAGCCAAAAACAACAACAAAAACTGTCTTTTTGGGGGCTGGATTTAAGTCTGTAGCATTGACCAAAATGTATGAGTTTAAGTTGTAATGCTTCAAACCCTGGTATGAATTGACCACTAATCTGAATAATGGTGAGGATGTGTCCCCCTCATTGTATAGTTATGTTATCTTCTGCATACTACTTGATTTTGGTTGGATTTTATAATTGTTTTACACCCATCATTATTCATATTGAGGGTTTTTTTCAATACAATAATTCAGAAGTTCACTGCTGTTTAAACGTTTGAGGTCAGTAATAATTTTAAAAAGGAAACTCTTTTGCTCACAAATGCTGCATTTATTTGATGAAAAATGGCAAAATATTGTTTATTATAATTAAATATGTATTATGTAATTTATTCCTGTCATGCAAAGCTTAATTTTCTTTTTGAACTTGTTTTTTTTTTTATCAAAAAGTTCACAACACACAAATGCGATACCCTGGATGGTACAATATACATAGATACATCCCATACAATATACATGTCCATCCCTCCCCTAAAGCCTTTATATCGTCCATAGAGAAAAGGAAAAAGATATATATAGCCAGCATAAGCTTCACTGTACATAGGTATCATGGACAAAGTTTAATTTTCAGTATAATTACTCCAGTCTTCAGTGTCGCATGATCCTACAGGAATCTAATATGCTGATTTGGTGTTCAAGAAACATTTCTTATCAATTTTGAAAACAGTTATGCAGCTTAATATTTTTGTGGAAACTGATGCTTTTTGGGGATTCTTTGATTTTTTTTTTTTAGAAATTTTATTTGAAATATAAATTGTTTTTGATTAATCTAATAAATCCTTGCTCAATACAACTATTTGTGTCGATAAAAAAAAATCGTATTGACTCTTTTCAACTTCATTCAACTTCAACTTTTTAAACTGCAGTGTATTTGTAAAAAAAAAAATCTTCCCACATAAAGTTTGCCCTTGAAAACCAGTCACAGGCTGTGGCCTCTCTCAGACTGCTGCTGTGTGTTGGGTGTCAGCAGTAACATTGTCTCTTGGCCACCAGCCGCTCATTGAGTTAAATCCATGGATGATAAAAGATATGGAAGTGCTGTGTTGCTGTGAATGAAGCGTACATTAGACGTGTCTTTGATTGTACACACTTCGCTTCTAATGCATTTTTGGGTCCAACTTGCTAAATTATTGTTAGTTCTTTGTACTTGTGAACTACACTTATATTCATTTGGTTATGATGTGCTTCTGGTTGTTTTTGGCTCCCTGAAAGGAAATGACAATATTTTTGCACCTGTTTTGTAGAGTTTGGAGTTCACCTTGCAGAGCTCACTGTCGACCCACATGGAGCACTTGCTATACGCCAAGTAAGACATAGTTGACATTTAGATATTTTCAGCATAAAGCATTTGATCGTTATGGTTACATTTGCTTAATTTTTGTTCTATGTATCTGTTGTAGTTGGCCTCTGTCATTCTGAAGCAGTATGTTGAGACCCATTGGTGCGCCCAGTCAGAGAAATATAGACCCCCAGAGACGACAGAATGGGTTAGAGACGCGTGTTTATGTCTGGATGTTTTAGAGTGTTGGAGATGTGGCATTATGTTAATTTGCTTCCCGTGTCCTTTTCTTTTCAAAGGCCAAAGCTGCGATCCGTGAGCTGCTTCCAGGTGGTTTGCGGGAGGCCATCAGTAAGGTGCGCTCCAGCGTGGCCTACGCCGTGTCGGCTATTGCACACTGGGACTGGCCTGAAGCTTGGCCCGGGCTCTTTAAGCTCCTCATGGACATGCTGGCCAGTGGGGATGTTACACGCTGTACATGGTGCCATGAGGGTCCTCACTGGTAATGACTCCAAGCATCTATGGCTCTTTCTTACAGTCACAACAAGTGACAATGTTTTTTTTAAGCAACATATTATGTGTTTCTTAGAATTTACACGAGAGGTGACGGATGTGCAGATGCCTGATGTTGCACCTGTCATTTTGCCTCAAATGTACAAGATTTTTACCATGGCAGAGGTATTATACTCGGCTTAAAAACATGGTACAGTCCATGCTTTCGAGACAATCATGTGTAAACACTTGTGTTCTGTTGCAGGTTTACAGTATTCGCACACGATCCAGATCGGTTGAGATCTTTACCACTTGCGCCAATCTCATCTGTGCGATTGATGAAGTAGCGAAGGTAAGCTTATAGACAAACAGGTATCGCTTTACAATAAGGTTCAGTTTAATAACTTGGGTAATGCAGTTGCTATCAATCCACTAAGTTAGAACATTACTTTTATAGCATTTATTAATCTTGGTTAATGGTAATTTATGCATATTCAAAAGTTTTGGGAGCAGTACGAATTTTTTATTATTATAATTTTTATCTAATTCCTTTTTTCAGTTAGAATCCATTAACATTTATTAAAATACATTTTTGATAATAAAGGCATTTATAATGTTACAAACATTTTTTATTTCAAATAAATGCCTAAAATTATTCTCCCTTTTTGAGAATGGGGGTTAAAATGCACTTTTCAAACTTAAATGGTTGTAATTCAAGAATGCTTTGGTGTTTATGTCCCAAGTTTGGTCTTGTTTTAAAGAAAACACTCAGCAGATTATTGCTGAAGTGAAAGAAAATGAAAAAGTTATGGAAGTTTAAGTTTTACAGTAAATCAAATATACTTATGGCTATGAAATATATATTTTACAAAATATTTTTTGTTTATTTACAAAAGATTTTTTGAGGTGCACTCTTGTCATAAATTCATCAATTACTCTTTCTACCAAATTTTATTACACAAAACGGGTAGAATATTTATTTAGAAGTCTTAGACTTTTCCAGTGATATATAATTAGATTAGGATTAATAGAAATATAGTAAAGTAAAGTTAGGCGTCCCAGTAGCGAGACGGTGACAGTTAAGGGGCTACTTAATCAAAGAGTCCTGGGTTTCCACAAAAAAATATTAGGAAGCACAATGGTTTTTAACCATGATAATAAGAAATGTTTCTTGAGCACCAAATCAGCATATTCAAATGATTTCTGAAGGATCATGTGACACTGAAGACTGGAGTAATGATACTGAAAATTCAGCTTTGCATCACAGGAATAAATTACATATTAAAATAGAATTTCAACTGCTTAACATTTGTAAAAGTATTACCATTAAACATATTGAATAGAAACATTTGTTTTTGATTGTCAGGGTGCTGCCAATACTCTCATCTTCCCGGTCGTACAGCAGTTCACGGAGGCCTTCATACAAGCTCTGCAGATCCCAGATGGACCCACTTCAGATAGTGGCCTGAAAATGGAAGTGCTTAAGGTGACTAGCTGTTCCATGCAGAAAAACACTTTCTTCCCCTCTTGATGTAATTGTAATTATGTATTGTTATGTCTTCATAGGCAGTGACGGCTCTCGTGAAGAACTTCCCCAAACCTATGGTGTCCTCCATGCAACAGATTCTACCTATTGTGTGGAACACGTTGACAGAGAGCGCCTCCTTATATCCAGTCATTGACGGCTTTTTCCACTTCTTTAACCTATTGCCATTAATATCTTACACACATCTGATGTTTTTATCAATGCTACAGTCATTTCAATCACAGATTCAAGTACTTTTCTTAACCAATCATGTACTTATGTGAGAACTGAGGTCAACTACACAGAAGAAGTGGATGATCCAGTTGACTCTGATGGTATGTGACTCTAGATTTCTGTAATTGATCGTCATTGTTAATTAGTAAGCACTGAGCTCTTTTAATTTTATATCACAGGTGAGGTCCTTGGCTTTGAGAACCTCGTCTTCAGCATCTTTGAGTTTGTCCACACACTGTTGGAAAACAAGAAGTTCAAGAGCACAGTGAAGAAAGCTCTACCAGAGCTTATATATTACATCATCCTCTACATGCAGATCACGGAGGATCAGGTTTGTGGACGGTGTGAGTGTGTCTCTCAAGTCTTTATAGCTTTTATCTTCACGTTCTCATTTGTCCCACAGATCAAGGTATGGACTGCCAATCCGCAGCAGTTTGTTGAGGATGAGGATGATGATACGTTCTCTTATTCGAGTCCGGATATCAGCACAGGATCTGTTGCTGGTGAGAGAAACAGAGAATTTCTTTGTGTGTGTTTCATTATTTTCCTTCTTTTTAGGGCCCAGAGCACTAGCTGTGCGAGGCCCTATTGAAACTGTTGGGGTTATTTTTTCTTGTTATTTTTTCTTTTTTTTTCTTTTTTCTTTTTTCTGCAAAGTAAGCGCCATTTCCGTGGCCACAACATGCTCAAAAAGTCACCAAATTTGGCACGCATGTCAGGACTGGTGAAACATTTCGTATTTTGTGGGTTTCGCGATGGGCGGGGCAAAATGGCTCGCTAGCGCCACCTGAGAAAATTGGAAAAAATTAGCCCCTCGTCTACGTTCAACCTACATGCATGAAATTTGGTGGGACGTGTATCATGTCAAAACGCACAAAAAAAGCCTCAAGAACACCTACCCTAAACTTGACAGGAAGTCCGCCATTTTGAATTTGGCGGCCATTTTGGGATGATTTACACACTCCGTACTTTAACGAACTCCTCCTAGGGATTTAGTCGGATCGACTTCAAATTTCTGCTGTGCCTTCTAAAGGCATTGACGATGTAAAGTTGTGCTATCTGCGTGTTTCCGTCAATGGGCGTGTCCGTGGCGTCGAATGATCTGCCATGAAAAAGGAAGTTGTAGTAACTTGGCTGTAAATGCCCAGATCTGCACGGAAATTTTACACATTTGACAAGAGTCCCGCCCTGAACAAATCCACATGCCGACATTCACTCACAGTCATAGCGCCACCTAGTGGCAACAGGAAATGACCTTTAATCGGAGCAGTCCGCCGCATGTTCTGACCGACATGTACAAAATTTCTGTGGTTCATTTACCATGTCCAGACGCACAGAAAAAGTCTCTTGAGCTATGCCCTAAACTCGACAGGAAGTCCACCATTTTGAATTTGGTGGCCATTTTGGGACGATTTACACACTCCGTACTTTAACGAACTCCTCCTAGGGATTTAGTTGGATCGACTTCACATTTCTGCTGTGCCCTCTAAAGACATTTGATGATGTAAAGTTGTGCTATCTGCGTGTTTTGTCAATAGGCTGTTGTCCGTGGCGTCGAATGATCTGCACCAAATTTTACACATTTGACAAGAGTCCCGCCCTGAACAAATCTACATGCCAACATTCACCAACAGTCATAGCGCCACCTGCTGGCAACAGGAAGTGACCTTTAACGAAGCAACGTAGCAAATTCACAGTTGCACCGGCTTGAGCTCCAGAATATGCAACGCGGCTGCCTCACACCACGACGCGCGCTACAGGTGCAGAGGGCCCGCCCATTCGCTGCTTGCAGCTTTAATTATATCTATTGTATCCTCTCGTCCATCAGGCTGTGGCTGCCGAGTTTCAGAATGAGAGCGCTGCTGCTTTACGGCGGCTGCAACACGGCACCTCCAAGAGGCAGAGCAAGCCAAGAACGCTGGCAGTGAACACTGGTAAAGAGTGAAAACACATCCTCTGTCACAACCAAGCTTTGTCTTTCAGTGGGTTGCTTTACATCAGTATCTCTCCATGGATATGCAGGTGGAAGGTGCATGAGGCTTGCATGCTGTCCTTGGGTTCGGTCAAGACCATCATCACAGAGAATGTAAAGAGACGGTCGTGTGCAGTTTGACATGCATGGATTCCTTGCCAATGTCATCCTCGCTGACCTCAATTTACCAGGTAACCTTCTTGGACCTTTTCATTTTCATCTTATGCCTGTAAATGGCCTGAGTGTAATGGTAGGATCTGATACGCATGTCATTCAATTCCCAGCAGCCTCTCCATTCCTGTTGGGTTCGGGCCTTATGGGCAGCCAGTCGCTTCACTGCAGCGATGTCCCCAGAGCTCATTCAGCAATTCCTACAGGCCACTGTGAGTGGTTTGCATGAGAGCCAGCCACCCTCTGTTCGGATCTCAGCTGTGAGAGCTATCTGGGGGTAAGACTTTTATTTCCACTTTTTCATGTGTATGGTTTAATAAATAAATCTGTATGCTGTTCCATTATTAAATTTTTATTAGAACAGAGAATGGTTGAATGCTTACCATAGCAAAAGAACCACACATTCCAGTCCTCTTTGTCATATGACACTTCGGAAATCATTCTAATATGATGATTTGCTGCTCAAGAAACATGTATAATTATTATCAATGTTGAAAATAGTTTTTTACATTTTTATTTTCAGGATTCTTTGATGAATAGAAAGTTCAAAAGAACAGCTTTTATCTGAAATGGAAAGCATTTGTAACATTAAACACTACCCTTTAAAAAGTTTGGGGTCAGTAAGAATTTTTATTTTATTTTTGGGGAAAAAATAAGAAATCAATACTTCTATTCATCAAGGATGAGTTACATTGATCAAAAGTTACAGTAAAGACATTTATAATGTTAGAAAAGATTCTATTTTAAATAAATGCTGTTCTTTTGAACTTTCTATTCATCAAAGAATTTTGGGAAAAAATGTGCACAACTGTTTTCAACATTGAAAGTAATAATAATGTTAAGAGCATAAAATCAGTCATATTAGAATGATTTCTAAAGGATCATGTGACACTGAAGACTGGAGTAATGATGCTGAAAGCTTAGAAAATGTGAAAGCTGTAATGCTTTTTTCGGAGGAATAAATTACATTTTAATATATATTAAAATAGAAAACAGTCATTTTAAATTGTCATTTCACAATATTACTAGGGTTTTTTTTTTTTTTTTTATAAAATAAATGCAGCTTGACGAGCAGAAGAGACTTCTTATAAAAACATTAAACGATCTAAAACTTTTGACCGGTAGTGTGTGTGTCTATATACAAAGTATGTAGCATCTATATATCTGGCTATCTATCTATCTATCTATCTATCTATCTATCTATCTATCTATCTCTATATATCTGTGTATGTGTATGTGTGTGTGTGTGTGTGTATGTGTATCTATATATATATATGTGTGTGTGTGTGTGTGTGTGTGTGTATATCTATATATATATATATATGTGTGTGTGTGTGTGTGTGTATATATATATATATATATATATGTGTGTGTGTGTATATATATGTGTGTATATATATATATATATGTGTGTGTGTGTGTGTGTGGTTTAAACTGAATATTCAATTTAATTATTTCAAATAATTGTTAATGTCCATAAATATTTAATAATTCTCCAGTCTTTTTGTCATTTACACTACAGTACACATTTTGAAGTTGTTGTTTTTTTAAGATTTAATGTGTAATTAATTTATACATTTATTTAACCAGGATGCAGTACATTGATCCAAAGTGACAGTAACATCATTTGTTAATGTTATAAAGATTTCATTTTAAATGCTGTTCTTTTGAATTTTCAACTCATCAAACAATCCTGAAAAAATGATCATGTTTTCCACACAAATATTAATCAGTACAAATGATTTCTGAAGGATTATGTGACACTGAAGACTAGAGAAATGACTGCTGAAAATTCAGCTTTACGTCACAGGAATAAATTACAATTTTAAACGTATTAAACAGTTTTTCACTATATTACTATTTTTACTGTATTTTTGATCAAATAAATGCAGCCTTGGTGAACGTAAGAGACTTCAAATGTGTAAAGAAAATCTGATGTATATGTTTCACAGGTATTGTGATCAACTCAAGCTGTCGGAGAGTACCCACGTCCTGCAGCCGTTCCTACCCAGTGTCTTGGAAGGGCTGGTGCAGCTCGCGGCTCAGTTCAGCTCTGAAGTTCTCACTTTAGTCATGGAAACCCTTTGTATTGTTTGCACCGCTGGATCCGGCTTTCACCACGAGTGCTGAGAACAAGATCTGCCCGCTCACTATTGCCATATTCCTTAAGTACAGTAATGGTAAGATCATTTTATAATTATTTAATTTTGTGGTCAACAGCCAGTATGATTTGCCTTGTAGATTAGATTACTTGGGGCTTGTTTTCTTTTCTCTTTCTGTTAGATCCAGTTGTAGCATCTTTAGCGCAAGACATCTTCAAGGAGCTTGCCCAGATTGAAGCCTGCCAAGGACCCATGCAAATGCGCCTCATTCCTACTCTCTCTAGCATTATGCAGGCACCGCCTGATGAAATCCCATCTGGCCTTTGTGCTGTAAGAGAAACTTCACATTTTGTTCTACTTCCATTTATGAATTGTTTTCTGTAAGTAATACATATTTCTATTCTTGTAGACATCCATAGATATCCTAACTACAGTTGTTTCGTAACACTAAGCCCCCTCTGTCAGGACATGCTTGTGTGCCAAGCATTTCCTGCGGTGGCCCAGTGCACCCTCCGCACAGATGACAACACCACAATGCAGGTAGCATCAGTTTCCTGAAAACAAAACATGACATGAGTCCTCATGCCAGTTGTTATCTAACTCGCATCATTGCTGATTTTTCCAGAATGGTGGTGAATGCTTGAGGGCGTATGTGTCCGTGGCGCTGGAGCAGATTGCCCAGTGGCAAGATGAGCAAGGCCACAGTGGCCTGTGGTATGTCATGCAGGTTGTCAGTCAGCTCCTGGACCCACGCACGTCTGAGTTCACCGCTGCTTTTGTAGGTCGTCTGGTGTCCACTCTCATTTCCCGAGCTGGCACTCAGTTGGCTGACCAGCTGGACCAAATACTGCGTGCTATTCTCAGCAAGATGCAGCAGGCCGAGACCCTCAGTGTGATGCAGGTACGGTTGGATCATGAATAGAATATTGGCCCAGGTGCAGTACCCCAGTGGCGTACTTTAACTGAAACCATTAGTGTTTTCAAACTTGGGCCTTCGGGGCCACTAGCGGGGTCAATGGGAAATTTGAGAGAACATTAAATATTAGGGCTGTCAACCTTAATTTGTTGACTTTAAATGTCAATAAATATGCTTAAGTCATTTTAACACCATTTATCTAAATTTATCTTATCGTTTTATTAATTTTTATGTGTTTTGTTGCTTCTTATTTCATTTCTGAAAGAAGCTGCCCATCATATTTGGAGGTCATTCATTGTTGTCAAGTTTTTGAATAAGTCTGTAATTGTCAAGAGAATAAACAGTTTTCATCGTCACTGGAATACCTAGAAATAACCGGGAATTTTAAAATTGTGTTTTCCAGGAATGAGAAAGTAATGAAATGTAAAATCATGGAAATTAAAAAAAAAATCATCAGCTATTAAGTCATAAATGGTTCTATTGTTTCAGTTCTTTTCAATTAATTGGTCATAACCACTTGCAAAATGGTCTGAATATTCATAAATTAACCAGCATGAAACAAAATGGATAAATCATACCCTTTATGTAAATTTTGGTACCTTAGTGCTGGGATACTGCTGAACCTGAATGCAGGTGTGGCATGATGCAACAAAGACAGAAATGGGACCCACTTAAAGGGATAGTTCACTTTTGAAATTAATTTTTGGTATGTTCAAGAGGCATTCAAGATGTAGGTGTCTTTGTTTACGCAGTAATTTCAATTTTGATATTTTTAAGTCAAACCGTTCTTGTCTGTCAGTCATATAATGCAAGTCTATGGTCACCACCTCATAGAGCATGCACAGGGAAGTCCAAATTAAACATGATTT
>JAQIUQ010002495.1:0-158538 GCA_030378365.1 Hybognathus amarus | reverse complement strand
GATAAAGGATTTTGAAGGCCGATACCGGTACAAATATTTGTTGGTTTTAAAATCCGATTTTCCGATATATCAGCTGATATATTTTTATTATTATTTATTTCAGAAACGCACAACAAAACATTAACAGATTTCCCTAACATAGTTATTTGTAGTTATTTATGAGTTTTAACTAAAATAATATGATAAAGCATTTTAAAAAGAAACTTGTTTCTTTTATTGTCACAACAGAACAGAGGAACATCAAAATATATTAAAGTTCTGATAAATAAAATAATAATTAGTCCCTACATTGCCTTATAAGCTACCTTATAATTACAATGTCAGCTTGCTTATCCCTTTACCTGCACTTTTTAAATTCTTTCCATCAAGCTACATCAAACCATTTTCAATCATCAGTTGCTGCCTGCCTCCTAAAACCTACTATTTAGCGATTCTAAATCCATTACAGAACGACAGTCTGCAACGCACACTTGGCGTCGTTGGATTTCACACACGTGTAAAAGAAAAGCTAACTTTTATGCACAAGATACGTTTGATACTTTTTCTCTATGTCTAAATGTTCACTCCTTGCAAGTCTAACTTACATTTTACAATGCAGGGACTGTAACTAGAGATATGCTAGTTATAAATACAGTAATCATTACTTTATTTAGGCAGAAAAAGTTCATTGTGGTTTCCAAGCTCATTAATGTTAACGTTAGCGGTCTTCCACTGATGATAGTGGTATTAGCTAGCTTTGTGGTTAGCTAGTCTATGATGAGCCATAATTTAGCAATAGATAACATCATACTGCAAATTGTAAAACATACATTTTCAATATAACAGGCCAAGGAGAGATGATTGAAGGCGTGTTCGATTCCGTTTTTATTTTATTTTTGAAATATTCATTTATCGGCCATTATAACTGCCGATACCGATATTTTGGAAAATGCCTAATATCGGCCGATGATATCTCGGAGCCGGCCGATATATCGGTTTGCCTCTATTATAAATAGCACTTGAACTTGAAATATAATGAGTGCGTAATAAGTTGTATAACAATTTAATGGTGCTCTTTGTCAATTTGGAGACTTGATGTGCCAATTGCTTAGCCTGGATGCCAGGCCCGAACCCCGCCCACAACAACTTTGGGGTCGGGAAGTTTGGTGTAGTGATGTACCTGATCAGTCAAAAAATGATCGGGCGCAATGCAATCTGCCAGGGCGGGCTTTATACGATGATGGACAGATAATCTGTCAGGGACGCGATTGGTCAGCGATTATCAAAGAGCGCTAACTGGTTGCCTACAGAGGACTGAGCTGCAGCTGGAGAATTGAGATGTATAGATTCCTCTGTCGCATCTCTGTAAAATAAATTGACAGCGCATTTATTTAATAGACGAACAGAGAACTGCAATCAAGGCATTTGTCAATCGGAAAGATATTTTGCCGTCCTTCCTACATGATTCGGCAAAAGTGTAACTTATCAGCTGGCTCTGACGGTTGCTAAGAAGATGGGACGTAATGGAAAGCCTGTGGTCGTTGTGGTTTCTCCTTTGGCCGACCTCACTGAGGACCAGTAAACGAAGCAACACTCGTTATTTTACTTCTAAAATACAAGTAAGTTCTGTAGACAGTTGACAACTGTGATATGCAAAGTAGTTGCCTTACTGCGCTGCTCTGATTGGTTGTAGGTCTACCGACTATCCAATTGAGTGCAGAGTTAGTTTTTTTCCTGGTTCGGTTAAGACACGCCTCATAATCAAAGCCCTATGTAGCAGTTTCAGACTCATATTCTCACTAGAATATGAGTATGATGAAGTCAGGCTACCAATTGCTCAATCTGTATATGGAAAAGAGTAACCAAAAGAAGTTACTCATCTTTCTAGTATCTTCCATTTTCGTTAAAACTGTAATACATTTTTTGAGGATTCTTTGATGAAGAGAAATTTCAAAAGAAAAACAAGAATGTTCAAATCTTTATGGTAGTTTTTGATCAAAAAGTATTATTTTCTTTTAAAAACAAATCTCACTGTTCAACAGAAGAGTCAGGCACACAGGTTTGGAACGGCTTGAGGGTGAGTAAATAATGACAGAACTTAAATTTTTAGGAACAAATAATTTAAACAGCTGCATCTTCTCTGAAACAGCTGTTCTGAGGGAAAATAAGGAGTCTGAACTAAGAGAAAACAAGTCACTCACAAAGCATTGTTTAAGACACAGTAAACATTGCTTCTGATTGGTCAGCGCTCAGTTCACTGTGCCCTTTTATGAACCATCAGAAATGTGGGCTTGGAAATGTTCGCCTTTTTTTTGCAATCATCTCCAGAGGGACTCATTTCACCCGTTCGAATGGTCAAGACCTGTGTATATTTATTGCCAAATAATTACCATTAATTGGAACATCTGTCCATCTGATGGACACCATACAGCTGTCATCAAGGAAAACACAAACCAGGGTTGTTCCCACACTTCTGATTTTGTTCTAAAGTGAATGCATAGCATGTAGAACAACCCAAAACCAACATGCAAAAATAAAGAACAGATTGTCTATGATTGCAAATTGATTACACCGATTTAGGCTTTTTTTGTGTTTAAATGTAGATGTTTAACATCAGAATTTTCACATAAATAAACAAATGCCAAATATGGTCCCTGACGGTTATTAACCGCGGGTTGTATGATTACGGCCAATGATCAGAGATGATACGGGCTGGGAAAATGCAGAAGAAATATTTAAAGGACCTTTGAAGCACAGGCATCAGCAACACTGAGTCATCACTAAAACATCTGGGATCGTAAAAGTTGTTTGGAACAACTCACCCTCATTTTGTTCCAAACCTGTAAGATTTTGTTCGTCTTCGGAAACATAAATGAAATTAATCAAAAATAGTCCACTTTCACATCCTCGTTGTGTTTATTACAGTCATTTTACAGTGCATAAAAAGCATTCTTGTCGCTTCATAACATTGAGGTTGAACCACTGTAGTCTTATAGACTATTTTAACTATGTCTTTACTACCTTTCTGGGCTTTGAAAGTGGTATTGACGTTGCATTCTATGGGAGGGGGTTAGAAAGCACTCTTAACCTTAAAGGAGTTGTTACGTCCCTGGTTACATCCCTAGTTGACTTCAATGGGAACCAAACGGTTCAAGGTCCAAAAGACAGTTTCAGTGCAAACTGCAAACTGTTCAAAGGGCTTTAAATCATTCCAGATGATGAATAAGGGTCTTATCAAGCAAAATGATCGCTCATTTAAAAAAAAAAGTCAACTTTTTTATCAAAAAAGATTTTTTATCAAAATGAACGAATGAAATGAACAAGCTGAATCGGAAAATGATTCGTTCATTTGAAAATAACGAGTTCGAATAGGAGAGTCATGAACGTGCATCACAGAACAGAGCAAGGCCATTTGAGCTTATAAAACTTAAACTATCTTTTTTTTATTAAATGAGCGTTCGTTTCATTTGATAAGACCCTTATTCGTCGTCTGGAATCGTTTTAAGCCCTTTGAACAGTTTGCAGTTTGCACTGAAACTGTCTTTTGGACCTTGAACCATTTGGTTCCCATTGAAGTCTATTATATGGAGAAAAATCCTGGAATGTTTTCATCAAAAACCTTAATTTCTTTTCGACTGAAGAGAAGAATGACATGGACATCTTGGATGACACGGGGGTGAGTAAATTATCAGCAAAAGCTTTTTTAAAAGTGAACTACTCCTTTAATGTTATGAACAAAAAAATACTTTTTGTGCGCTGTAAAATGACTGTAATAAACACAACGAGGTTGTGAAAAGAGGGACTAGTGTGTAGATGACTTTAGCCATTTGTCTGATGATCTTTAATGTCCCTGACAACTCTGCAGTCCCATTTTAAACACTTGTTAGCAATTGCCTTTTTCAAGACATTTAAAAGTTAAAATTCATGAGTGGTGTACCATACCTCATACCATACCTCACTGGTGTGTTTTATGTCACAGAATAAAACAATAAAATATCTTGAGCTTGTGTTTACCACAGACCTCATTTTACGGATTTAACAAAAATCCCATTAGAAAAACCCATTAACTTCAGGACGATGGAACTGGAATTCATTTGGCCAACCAAAATATGCCATCCCTGCACCAATCTATCCAGAGACGATATAAATATCACATTCAACATTGACCTTAAAAGCTGGAGCCAAAAGCAACTTCAACCACTATCAGCCAACAGTAAATGTGATTCTACATACTGCCAGAGCATTTCTACACACCAACAGAAAAACATTGAGACATTAACGGATTATGTAGGACAAACAGTGTGGCGAGAGCTCATTCAGGTTTCTTCCACTGTAATGTTTGGTTTGTGGGGAACATGACACAAACACACATAACACTTTCATGTTACAATGTTTGCCTAGTGAAATGTAGTTTTACGTTCTGGCCATTCGACATATTGTACACAACAGATACTGTAAGTGGATTTATAAGATGCTGTAACGTATGTATGCAAATCATGCATACTCATAATTACCTTTGGTGTTTGCAGTAGAGTCGGCCAGTTTGCCCAAACATTCCTTCTCGGCCATCTGCAGCTCATACAGAAAGTGACAGTTTGCATGTCTCCCGCTGACCTTCAGGGGCAAAGGAAAGAAAATCAACCGTATGGTCTCAATGTCGTCATCAGAGAAGAAGCGAAAAACATCTCAGTCAGTTTTGCTTTTGTATCGCTGGCATATATTATTATAGTTTTATTACTATTATTACTAGTTTTGGAAATAGGCTCATTTTAACAGTTGAGTTTTACCATTTGAATGTATTCAGCTGATTTTTTTGATATTTAGAAGAATATCATAACCAGGCAGTTTCTGGTCTCATTGACTTCCATATATATTTTTCCTCTATGGAAGTCAACGGACGCCAAAACTGTCTGGTTACTGATATTCTTAAAAATGCAGAAAATCATTCTGAATGGATTTGAAAACGGTAAAACTCAACTGTATAGCTCTGCTAGAATGGTAGAATGAGCCTATATCAAAAAAAGTGGAGTATCCCTTTAAAAGATTTAGTAATTTAGCTGTGTTTGAATGACTAAATGGTTTGTATCCCTTTTTATTTTAGCTTTAGCGGTCATTATGGGTCAAGTTGTCACAATAAATCTGCCTATTAAACAGTCAATTATAGGTTTTCCAGCAATATTTAAACAATAAAACATTTATGAAACAAAACAATACCAAACTGTTATAATAAAAAACATTTAAAAGTAGGACAACTTAAATCTGACTCAGTGATATATATATATATATATATATATATATATATATATATATATATATATATATATATATATATATATATATAATATATATTCAAATCAATTTAGCAATGCTCATTATTTTGGAATTTCTGTTCATCAAAAAAATATTAAGCAGAACAACAGTTTTATAATATTTATAGTAATAAGAAATGTTTCTTTTGCAGCAATACAAGCATATTAGAAAGATTTCAGAAGGATTTTATATTGTATATTTAAAGTTCAGTAATTTCACTTAAATGACAATTAATAGGTAATCTTCATTGCCATTTAAGTGAAATTACTGAACTTAAATACTACAAGCTTAATAAAAATGATCATTTTAGAAGAAAATTTCAAATGGCACTTAGAGGCTTTTGCATCTGAACTTTTTAATGAGTACACATTAATGGCATAAGACAGCGAGAGATCACTTCCGGTGCTTGTGCAGACCGAAGTGCCCGCGCCCTCAGATCACTTGGACGTGACTGTGGTTACACAGAGGTTAAAAACACTATAAATACTGTGTAAATACTATAAACACTGTTCATTTTCTCACACAAACTGCTCGTTTCATGTCTTAGGCCATCAATGTGTACTCAAATTTACGAGTCATTAAATCATGTTTAATTTGGACTTCTCTGTGCATGCTCTTTGAGGTGGTGACCATAGATTTGCATTATATGACTGATAGCCAAGAACGGTTTGACCTAAAAATATCAAAATTCAAACTACTGCGGAAACAAAGACACCTACATCTTGGATGCCCTTGAGGTAAGTTAAAACATACCAAAAATTAATTTCAAAGAGAACTATCACTTTAATAAACTGCAATTTAAGCAAGTTAAGATGTCTGCTTGGTTTTGCATATTGAAAATTATTTTTCTTGTGTGACAGAAAAGTCTGAAGCTGGCTGCACAAATGAAGTGTAAAATATGTCCTCTTTATTCATTTGTCAGTCCCTGATCATGGTTTTCGCACACCTGGTCCATATCCAGTTGGAGCCCTTCTGGAATTCCTATGCAGTCTTCCAGGTCCCACAGGGAAACCTGCCCTAGAGTTTGTCATGGCTGAGTGGATGAGTCGCCAACATCTGTTCTATGGCCAGTATGAAGGCAAAGTCAGGTGAGGGTTTCCAATCTAGTCTCCAGTGTGTTTGAAGGAATTGTAGAGCTTGTATTGAAATAACACTGTAATCACTCTGTCCACAGTGCGGTCGCCTTGTGTAAACTCCTCCAGCACGGTCTCAATACAAATGACAAGCGCCTCCAAGATATAGTCGTAAAAGGAGATGAAATTTTTAATCCAGACGAGGGAATTTGTACACGTTCTAAATCGGCCAAGAGTAAGTAGATGAACTCTAATACTGCCAAATTAATGATTAATAATTGCTATTACCTCAGATATCTGACCGATCTGTTCCTCTCAGACCCACAGCGGTGGACCAACATTCCTTTGCTGGTAAAGATCTTTAAACTCATCATCAATGAACTGTCTTCTGTGGTGGAGGCTAATGCAAATAGAGCAAATCCAGCAGATTGGAGCCAAGGTATTTATGTGGCTGGTTTATATTCACCAGTACTTGTATTAATTGATGAAGTTGAATTGTAGGGGGCGTCTTAAGTTTTGTAACTCTTGCTTTCCAGACTCTGGTGGAATGTGGGATGATCTGGCGAGAGGAAGAGGACGATGATGAAGAGGAAGATGAAGGACTAGCAGGACAGCTTCTGTCTGATCTCATTGCCTCCAACAAATACGGTAAAAATTAAATGACCAACATGGGCTTAAATTAGCATTTTTGCATTCTAATATTACATGTATGTGTTTGGCTTCATCCAAAGTGACTTGAATTGTATTTAGGCTAATGTATTTGTTTCATTTTTAGTTTTTTATATATTTTCAGTTAATACATTTTTCATATTTTTGTTAAGGTGGAATACCTAAGATTTTTGCATTAAAATATCCCAAAATCACAAGGCCAGTGTTATATATTTAGTTAAGATGATAACTTACAATATCCCAAATGTTTCAAACAATGTTTAAATCACGAGAAAATTGAGATTTAAACCAAGGAAACGGGGCATGTGAGCTGGAAATCGCCAGTCAATCACGTCATATCCGCGTTACATCGGTTTCGCTCACTACGTGTAGTCCTGGACAAATGCGGAAGTTGTAGTTGTGCGTTAGCGTCTATATCAAGCAACAAACGTCAGCTTTTTTGCACATTTGTTATGGAATGGTGCACAGTTATTCTTTTCAATTATTCTTGGAATGTGAACTGTTGGCTGTAAAGGAGGTCGCACACCGGACGAGAAGAGCCGCGCCACGTCTAGGACAAAGTCCAGTATCGCACACCGGACGCGCACTTTCTCATCAGTGTATGGCCAGCAATATTGTTATGTTTAATGACATGAAAGGAAGATAATCATGTCTGTTCTATGTTATGATTGTACTGTACAGTTAAATACAATCATTGCTGAGTCTGCATTCTGAAAACTTTACCTCAGAGCATCCGTTAACTGAACGAATCTCACCTGAAAAATCTAATAACATTAGCAATTGTCATTCAAGCAGCTGATTTCTGTAAATGAATGCAAAACTAAATGCATATTGCAGCATAGGGCGATGTCAGGATCCATTACCAACGATTTGACTTCAAACCCTCTCCACCATAGCTTCGTCCAGTGACTCGTACAGTAACATCTGTGATAACTAATTTACTTTTAAACCTGACTTTTCTTGCGGCTATTTCAGTTTAATGAAAAACAAGCATGTTATTAAACGCAACATTTATAGAAATCGAACTTTACCTCATCCATGACTACTAATTTTCGATTCCCATCTGACTGATTTATCTACGGTGGAGTTGAAAACAACAGTTCCAATCATTCCGTGTTCCTCCACGGCGTCATCAAGCAAAGCCGTTGATGTTGTTTTGAATGTAGCGCCTCTCTAGCGGCATGCAATCTTAGGTATTGCAGCTTTAATGTAATCTTTTCATCAAACATTGTTTTTATTTCAATTAACAAAAACTGTTTTCAATAGTTTTCTGTACATGCTCTGCTTTGTTAGTAAAAAAACAAACCAGTGAAGTGCACAATGATTTCTATAATAAGCCTTTGTGTAACAGTTATTGTTATTTCCCCATAGACGATGATTATTATGAGGACGATGATGATGAAGATCCAGATGCTCTGAAGGATCCCATATATCAAATTGACCTTCAGGTGAGTCATTTTGTGATTCAAAACACAGTATTCCTGTAACACAGTGTAGACCTATATCTTATTAATATGCTGTTAAATGATTCTAGTGTTTCTCTCCACAGGCTTATCTGACGGATTTCCTAACCCAGTTTGCTCAGCAGCCTTGCTATAGCATGTTTTCAAGCCACTTGAATGAAGTGGAGAGAAGAGCCTTGCAGTCCATTGGTATATAACCTGTATCCCCACCCAACATCGGCTCCTTGTCCTTTGTTTCCGTCTTTACCACTCAGTCATCTTTTCTTCAAACTTGAACATTTGAGTGGCCTCAGAATGCCTTTCGGACGACGCTCTTGATCCATAACCCAAAAGAGGACTAGAATAAAGGTTTTCGTGCCTCTCCCTGTGTTTTATTAAGGGAAGGAATGGACTAGGATTGATTCCTGTGGACGTTATAAGAGAAGGGCGTGAGGAGCAGCTTCTTAGCGTCCCAGACGTGACCGTGTGGGTGCATTTGAATCGGATGTCAAAACACTACTGTGCTTTGATAGACATGTCTGCTATGATGAATTAATTTTTGCAAAGTGACTGGTGACGGTATAGGAACAATTTCAAAGTATCAATTGTCCATTTGTACCTTCTCACTTTACTAAATCACAATGGTTACAAAATCTTTCTGTAGAGGAAGGAAAAAGACTTCTGGCAGATGATTAATTAATCTTTGAAAAACGTTGGAACTGTTGGCGGCCTTATTAAAATATTCCACGTTGTTTGTCATTACGTGGTCTCATGAGCATGGTCTTTATGGCTACACAGTGTTGGGTGAGCATGATGACGAATTATATGGTGTTAAAATGGTGATCTTACAGTCTTATTAGCAACACTGTCTCCACTTGAGTATGAGAAAAAAATCAAAATAAAAGGCCTGTTATGGTCTAATTTTAAGTGTATTTAGTTCGAAAAGTTTTTAAAGATTTAGACATCTGTATGACAGTATTTTATTTTCTTTACCGTAAAAGAAAAACTTCAATATATATATATATATTCACTCTTAAAGATATATTGCTATCACTTTACAATAAGGTCTTATTTGTTAACATTAGATAAAGTGAACTGACAATGAGCAATATATGAAAAGCATTTATTTATTTGTTAGTGTCAGTAGAAATATTGTTCATGTTAGTTCATATTGCATTAACTAATGTCAACAAAAATCAAGTTGTATTACCAAATGTAAAAATTAGCATGAAGATTAATAAATGCTGTAGAAGTATTGTTCATTGTTAGTTCATGTTAACAAATCAAACCTCATTGTCATTGATTATTTTGTGTATATCGGTTGTTGTTATTTGCCGGATGGAAAGCATTTTTGTAACTGTACATTATCATTAGGATAATTATGTTTAAGTGGTTATAAACATGCAAATGTATTGTATAGATTCCATTTCAAAGCATCGTTTTGTCAAAAACAAATCTTAAGTATCATGACATGAAGGCCAAGTATCACTTACTCGGAAGGTAGTGCACACACAATAGGTGCCGTGAGTAGTGAACAACACACACACTGACTGGACACACACCCAGAGTAGGAGATGGTTCTCACTGCAGAACATGAAATCCACGGGGAGGAGATGGATCCAGATCCAACTCCTCCCACCTTACATACACCTAAACCCAGAGTCATGTATGGCTCTGCCCCCGCCCAAATCTGTGAGCCTATCAGTGCCCAGTTTGGGGAGTATAAAAATGTGAGTGGTTTGTGCGTAGAACAGATCGTGCAGGTGGAACGATCGTGTACCCATAGGTCCTGCCCATTGTAAACGTCAGGTGGTAAGTGCAAGAGTGTTGGGCTTGAATCTCAAATTTGATTGAGATGTTTACGTTAGCATATTTGTGGCTAGCAGGATACATCCACTGGTTTTCTCTCTGGTGTGCACTAGCCCTTGCAACAGGTAAGTTTCTGTATTTTAAAGAGTTTTCTTGGTTAACGGGAGACTGAATTGCTTGTATCTTTTGAGTGTGTTGTTTCGTAAGTGTCTGCTTTCTCATAAGGCGAGTGAAGTGTTGGCAGTAGTTAACTTCAAGTAGCGTACATTTTTCAGTAGCTTGGCAGTAGCTCAGTTGCTTTTTAAACAGTGTAGCTTTTCCAGTAGCTAACTACTTTTTGCAGCAAGTAGCGGTGTAGCGCGAGCAAAAGCTACATTGAGAAAATGTTCTACATGCAATTTACATTGGATGTATATTTCGTTCTTGCAATGTTGTAGGCTATTTGTTGCACTTTTGACAAACAGAGATATTTTAGTGTTGTTTGTAATAAAACAATACTCTTTGAAATCGCAATTTCATTGCCTTGTTTTAAACACTAAATATTTTACTTAAAACATTCCTCAGACACTTATTCAGTTATTTATAATATACGTTGTTCAAAAAGCAGAAGTAGTTTCAGTGTAGCTAGCTACTTTTTCTAAATGGGTAGCTTGACTGTAGTTAAACTACTTTAACTTACAAGTAGCTTGTAGCTTGTCAAACAGTTTCAGAGTAGCTTCCCCAGTACTTTTGTTTTACAAGTGTAAAATCTTTTGTATGCGAGTAGTTTGTGTATTTTCTTTTTTATTGGATCACTGAACGGGAGGGGTTGGCTGTGGTTATAATTTGATTTTCTGTATTTTCACGTAACTTAGTGTGGTTAATTTTTTTTTCCCACTGTGTTTGTGTGTGCATGTTGGATATTGAGTGTGGGGTGGAAATCCAAAGGAAATCTGCTGGCCATCTTCCTCTTTGTTCAAGGGAAGGTGTTCAGAGTGACTGAAGAGAGCAAAATCCTGTTCAGACGTTACCTTTGACCTTCATCCAAACAGACAAACTTATTTACAATCCAGGACAAACAGGTGAGCTGTGAATGACACTTGGTTGAAGCTATCATCTTCAAATGCATTATGCAATATATGTGAGTTTGTTGGTGTCTTTGCAGTTAATTTCAGAGTTGTCTCCATGGATCCCAAATTTGTGTCTTTTGATCAAATGGTAAGACCAGATGTTTCACCATTTTGAGTGTTCTGACCATAAATGAAAAGCAAATGAAATGCAGGTTCTTTTAAGATGCAGAAATTTCAACTTCAATGACTGCTTTTAAATGTTTATTATTCCTGTCTGTCTTGCAGTACAATTTGCTCGGGGTGAAGGTGAGTTTGCTTCGGTGTAAGACTGAATGGAGCCGATGCAGCTTTTTGCACTTTTCTTTCTTTGCAGGTTTTCTCTGAGCTGTTAATTTGTTTTAATAGGACAAAGATAATAACCGGATTGGTCAGTGGACAAATGTTTCCTCAACGGAGCTGATATTGGAGCTTTCTCAGTTTCTTGTCTTGTGGTTGGTCAGTTCTTTATCTTGTTCTGATGTTTCCCAGATTGTTCGTTCCAGTTGTCTGTCAGCGTCGATATGGCTCCAGCAGTGCAGATTCTGGTCTACATTCGTTCTTCCTAGAATATAGTTGCTGCTAATGTGCCGTTTGATATCGATTTGTGTTTCCAGAACCATATACTGGATGATGTGGCTATTTGTCAATTTGGGAATGTTGGTGTGTGTTGGTCTTTGTTCCAGGTGTCTCTGCTGTTTTCTCCAGCTACGGCTGTTCATGCGGAGGGATGTTTTAATGTGACCGTCGGAAAGATGGACGGAAGTAAGATATTTTTATTTTATTTTTTTTCAAAGGCCGAAGGACCGAATCGAAATGCCGAAGGACTGAAGGACCAAAGGTAAAAAAATAAATAATTAAATAATTCCGTCCGTCTATCTATCTATCTATCTTTGGGGACCTTTAAATCCAACCCATGGCGTCCGCCCCGAGGATCCCCTTGCGTGTGGCCTAGAGCGGGCGCCATGGCAATGCCAAGGATAAGCAAAGAGAATGAAGTATAGAGCATAAGAATAAGCATAATTTTTACATGTTCAATGAAATAAATGTAATCTTATTAATTACAAAATAGTTTACATTTAATCAATTTATTTTTATAGAAAAAAGTCTTACAATATAACTTTGTATATTGTTACTATTATCTTCTGGTTCATTTTTAACACTAATATCCTCCTAATCCCACCAAAACCACACTAATATAATATAATATCGTAATACATGGCTCTGCCTAAATCTACACAATTCCACCCCCTGAATCCCTAAACCCAACCCTTATCCTACCCATCTCCACCCTTTGGATCTTGATCCCGACTCCTGCCGTGGATCTCATGTACTGCATTGAGGTGCTACTGCAGAGCAGTGGCATCTGGCATCGGTTTTGTTTACTTAAAAAAAAGTTAACTCAGAAAATATGTAGTTCATCATAGGCCACAACATTTATTTACAAAATTATAGTTTTAATTAATATTTTTAGTACAGCCACCACCATTGTGGCACTCAGTACTTGACATTAATTTACACATTTTAAGATTTTTGTTTTTATTTACTCTTTTGTATATAACTTAATTTGTAATTGACAATTATGAAAATAATATAAAAAGGTTTTAAAAGAAGTCTCATACCGAGGCTGCATTTATTTGATGAAAAAAAGTAATATTGTGAAATATTATTTTAAATAACAGTTGTCTATTTTAATATATTTTTAAAATATAATATATTCATGTGTTAGAAAAGCAGCTATTTATGACTCATAACTCCAGTATTTAGGATCACAATGATCCTTCAGAAATCATTCAATTCAATTTTAAAAATCCTACTTATCCCACATTTTTGAACGTATATATATATATATATATATGTATATATGATATATATATATATATATATATATATATATATATATATATATATATATATATATATATATATATATGGTTAAATGGGGAAAGATAAGCGTTTACTTTTAGATTAACAGGATGATTGATGACATCAGCCAGGGTGGTTGTTATAGGACATAAATAAAAACATTTCCTAAATTAGTTATAGCATAATATATTTGTATGCATTTCATTATTATGTAACATAACACTGTTATTTTCAGAAACGATAATGTAATGTGAATAAATGTAATTATCTCCCAGTAGGATCCCACTGGCTCCATTTTCCCCTCATGGAATTTCGCGGGTCTGATGCACTAGCACTACAACACACAGCAACGGCTAATCTCCGGAATAATTATCTTCATTTTCCCGTCTTATATTGAATACAACGCTTCATCCCGGGGAAATGAACCTCCTTTAATTTATTTCATCTATGAGGAGGCTGGTACTGGACATTTGGCGTCGGCGTGTAGCGTCACGGGCGGTGTGTCATTCCACACATATCGCATGTTGATCACGAAGCCGCTTGATTTAGAGCTTCGCTTTCTGCGAGACGTGGCAAATATTATCATTTAAAGGTTTCAGAGAATGCAAATGTAACCATTTGTGTCAGCTATAACGGATAGTGTTCTGGAAGCAGGATGTCCTTCTACGCCGTCATTATACCGGTCCTCTATATTATTTTCTCGGCTTGGCAGGGTAAGACGATATTGTAGTTTCTTCATAGGCCTCATTGCTGCTAATATATAGCCTACATGTACTTGTTTTTTTGCTATAAGGTATTATTTGAGTAATATAATGCTTCTTACGGACGACGTCATGTATAGCTTTTATATACTGCACCTTACGTTCAAGTAACATTGCTGCTACAATGTTAATTTCTATAGCAACAGCTCTCAAACCCCTTAGATTTGCAAGTTCACACGAGGCTGCGTTTGTTTTGTTCTGTATTTGTGTATTACGTTAGGTAGGTCATTTACTGCAGAACTCAGTAAGTTAACTGAAAGCTAATCCAAGTTGAGACCTTGAAGCAAGTGGTTAACTGACCTACATTTAAAATACTGCTACTGAATATGAAAACAAAGATGCAATTTCTGTAAAAAAATAAACAATATATTTTAAGATTTGTTGTAAGATTACATCTTGTAAAATTAATGTAAGAAATGACTTTCTTTACTTTAGTAATTATTTGGTTAGTTGAGTTGAGTGAGCATCTTATAAGTAAAATAAATCAATGTGCTTCATTGATATTTCAATAGTTCTCCCACCTGAGCATTTAGGCTATTATCATGAAGGGTTTAGTGTAAATGTAGTAGTGGCCAAAAAGTGATGTCCGGTCTTAACATCTTCACCGCCCTTTAAAAAAGTTTTAGAAAATTGTATAAACATGTTGTGTAGCTTGGAGTCCATTTTTTTATTTCCAATAACTCAATGAAGCATGCCAAATTATGTGGACACTTTTAGGCCAGGCTGTCTTACAAAGAAATTATGAACTCATGAAAAAAAAAAGAGAGAGAGATTTTTTTTTGCCAAATAACTTTACCACTTAAACTTAACCAAGTTTAGTATTTTGTCCTTCTTCCTTCATATTTAATTATATATTTATATATATATAAAAGCCTGTATATTATTGTATTATAGTAAGCTGTTACTGCTTTCAATCTTTGTAGGATTCTTTTTCACCTTTAGAATCTTTGTTTCCCAAAATTTTCTCAGTGTTTTACTATATTTATAATCACTATTTTTTATTATTATTACTTTCAGTGAGTGCAAATGAGGACTGCTTGTGGTATGTGGACAAAAATGGCACTTGGCACAATGGCTTTGACTGCCCACTCATAACCTTCTGCTGTGGGAACTGTCACCGCCGTTACTGCTGCCTGGATGGCTTCAAGATGATCACAGAGGCGGGACAGAAGCGCTGCATGCTGTTCCATCTCAGGTACATTTTTGACCACTAGTGTTAAATAGTAATGGTGTCTCAGTCATCTTTTTGTTCAAACTGTTTCTTTTTGGATCTAGTCCAATTCAGTGGTTGATGGCTGACCTCTAAAATTCGATCCCATTCACTTCCATTGTATGGGACACTGTAACCAGATTTTTACAACATTGCTACAAATGCTGTTGATTGAGCTTAACTTTGAACATAGAATATATCTACTGGTGTTTTATCTTTTGCACAAAAATACATTTTGTTGCAGTACTGAATTCATTTGTTGCACTAAAACACACATCCACCTGTGTAAATCATGTTTATATTGAATTGACCTGCCTGTGCGATGTCACTTTGTTTCATCCTACCCAGAAGTTTAAATGCTTTAAAGTATTATACATGTGTTTACAACTTAACAATTATTTTATTGTCCATTGTTGTACTGTTGTTTTTGCTTTTTTGTTACTTAAAGGTGCATTGCGCAACATTTTATGTTAAAAATAGCCGTTTTCTAACCCATACATGCTGAAACAATCGTCTGATGGGCTGAATGAGCCCTTCTCTGATCACTGCGATCGCCTCTATAATCCTGTACAGTGAAATAAATAAGAGGGATTCGGGCTCGAATCTGAGCCTGGGCGTGACGTCATGCGCGTTCACGCTCGCCTGGCTATGTGCCTATGCTTTGCAGGTTAGTGTATTCGCCGCCGTTCTCCGTATCAGAGAAGACAACTCGAGCGACGCAACTTTAGTCAACTTTCCCAAAAGTAGAAGATGGATTCAAAGGGGCTGTTTAGCCTACATCTGGTCACTTCATGTGTTTTCTGTGATCGGATAACTTCTTCGATCGTGAAAAGACCAGGTTGAATCCAGACGGATTTGAATCCGATAGCTCAAACCACTTGAGGATGTGGTCTGGGCCGTATTCCAGACGAAACTGGACAAGTGTAAATGCATCTGGTTGTTGAAAACAGGCTTTTTCATGTTGTTTTAGTCATATATGACGACGTGCATCACCTCAGATGAGCAGGCGAGTGTATTCATCAAACCAGCGCGCGCAATCTATCGCAAATGAAAGTGAAAGTAAGACGCATACGATTATCACTAAGTTACCTTCTACCTCCACTATCTTCATTAAAAGTAGCCTTAAGAAATGAAATGATCTCATACCAGAGCTTTTGCCGCTCTCTCTTATTGCTGTCTTTGCTGATTTTGAAATAGCCGAAGCCGATGATCAATAAATGCAGCTCATCTGTTGCTTTCGGTGACGTGCACTTCATGAAATCTGTATATAACGCGGGAATTGAATATCAGATTAATATCCGTTTTGCAAAAACACATTTATGTGACCAGGTGTAATGGAATCGTTTTGATAAATCAGATAGATCTGAGAAAACGCATTGTGGCCAGGTGTAAAAACAGCCCCAAAGAGACCGGCTTGTAGTTCATTCCAAACCCCAACGCAAACTCCACGTAAGACAAAGAAAATACAACTTCTGTCTGTCCAGTGCCAGGCGTCGGAATAAGACGAGAGTCAACATCGGGAAGGCTTTCAACAAACGGAGAGATCTCGGGCGGTCTGCTCTAGGGCTCAAACGTGTTCATGAACGTGTTTCCATAATAACACAATCATAAGTGGATACAGTAAGCACATAAAACAGTTCAACATGGAGATCGATGGAAACAAAAGCCTAAGTTTTCTACTAACGTTACCCCTGTTTTCCCCTCACACACACATAGGCCTACATAAGTGTGTAATTTACTCAAATGCCTTTCCTTTCATATATTTTAAATGACTTGCAGATTTATAACTGTATTACCTCATTATGACTGTAACAAAAGATGTGTGGCGCACAGTGTGCGGCTGATGCTCCAGTCCTTTGGTTATGAACAGCTCGTGCAAACATGCGTGTATGCGTGTATTCCATGAGCGCGCACGCAGTTTCGTTTATCGCCAGAGGGGGCGTAGTTCTGCAAAAACTCTGAGACTTGCGTTATGCTCCTTTAAAATAATAGGCTTCTGTCAGTGATTGCATTCATTCGAAATATTTTTAAAAAGTGCATGTCCAGTAATGTCCTTGAAATATACTGGTGAAATCAGGCATTATGAGAACTAGCAAGTACTCCATTCATACCTCATAAATTATTGAACTTACATTGTGTTAAGGTTTACATACAGTAGGATAAAAATAGAATTATATATCGCAGCCTGAACATCGAAAATATAATCAATATTACAATTCAAAACCGTTGCAAATGACAATAGACAAGTGTATGTAATGAATTCATATTTTGGGGAGATCTGTCCGCAGAAGCAGCCATGATGAATAGCTGATCTGTAGGAGGCATCTGATGACCAAGCTAAACTGGAATTTGTAAATGTTTTTAGCCCGGAGCAATGTGTGTTTGCAGATGCACAACCTCTCAAGATGGTCACAGTTTGGCCCCGCTTTGAAAGGGTCTAAGATCGGTTGGAGTGTTCACATATGGGCATATCCACTGGAGCAAATTCTCTATACTGTCTCTCTAAATGTTCTACCTTGGACCGAAGAGCACCCAAATTAAACTTGCAAAAACGAATTGAGCATGCCATTCATCTTGAATCTAAAGAAAGCTGAGCAAAAGTATGACTGTTATAAAAGAAATGCTGATCTTAATGATGAAGATGCTAATTGGTAGACCTAAAGGCCTAACTATTTTCTGAGTTGCTCCCAGAGAAGTCAAGATTATTTAAAATTGATGTTTGATAACACCAGTGAAGTTTTCTGTCCTGCCTCTCTCAGCCCTTCCACTATAGCTGGCATTGCTTCATCGATCCTGCTCTTTGTGGCTGCTATTGCAACTATGGTCTGTTGCTTCATGTGTTCCTGTTGTTACCTTTACCAGCGCCGCAGCAACGTGGCAGAACTCCTTATGAAGGTAAACCCAATCACTTCTTTCTTTTCACAGTACATCCTGGATTAACTACATGTGGTATTTTATTGAAGTACATTAGCATGCGAATGAATTGAAAAAAAAATACAAATAAACACATTTAAAAATCTGTTTTGTTGCAAAGACACATGAAGGGATATGTAGTATTTAGAATGTTTCTGTTTGTTTGCTGTTTGTGTGTTATTATTCTATTATATATTAGTTAATATACATTGTTAGTACAACTACTATAAGTCAATCCAACCTTAAAGGAGTAGTTCACTTTTTTAAAAAACTTTTGCTGATAATTTACTCACCCCCATGTCATCCAAGATATCCATGTCATTCTTTCTTCAGTCGAAAAGAAATTAAGGTTTTTGATGAAAACATTCCAGGATTTTTCTCCATATAATGCACTTCAATGGGAACCAAATGGTTCAAGGTCCAAATAACAGTTTCAGTGCAAACTGTTCAAAGGGCTTTAAATGATTTCAGACGATGAATAAGGGTCTTATCAAGCGAAACGATCACTCATTTAAAAAAAAAAAGTTTAAGTTTTATAAGCTCAAATGGTCGCCTTGCTCTGTTCTGTGACGCGTGTCGTGACTCTCCTATTCAAACTCTTTTATCAAAATGAACAAATCTTTTTCGTGTCATTTGGTTCATTCAACGAATGAAATGAACGAGTTGACTCTGGAAAAGATTTGTTCATTTTGATGAACGAGTTCACAAACGCGCATCACAGAACAGAATCTTGAACTGTTTGGTTCCCATTGAAGTCCATTATATGGAGAAAATCCTGGAATGTTTTCATCAAAAACCTTAATTTCTTTCGGCTGAAGAAAGAATGACATGGATATCTTGGATGACATGGGGTCAGTGAATTTTCAGCAAAAGTTTTTTTAAAAGTGAACTACTCCTTTAACCACACACAGTACACTCACGTAAACATGGCAAATCGTCATTGTCTATATTGTTCGCAAAATGTAAACCATTTTCGCCTAGTGATATGTCAAAAGTTGTAAAAAAGTATGCTAAAGCACAAATGAATGATTAGCAAATCTCTGCTGCATGTATTATTTATATCATTGCATGACATAAACTCTAATCTGCTAAATGTGACCTATAAGGCATGAATTTTATTTGGATATCTATATAAACATTAACATCATGATTTTCTGAAAACTGAATTGTGAAAAGTGCTATACAAATAAGTTGAGATAGACATGACTTGATTTATTTATAATCTGGTATTATTCCTGGTCTTGTATTGAGTGGCGTACCCCATTTAACATCCTTCTGTGTACCCCGTCTCTTCCACTAAGGTAGCTGCATTTTCATAATATATGCCCCCTTAAAATGGATTTAATTGATTCAAATTGGTAATTGAGTCAGTGACTAATTCAAAGCAGCAGATTTTTAACAAAACACTACTGTGTGTTACAGTTCGTTGGAACTATTTTTTCATTGCAAGATAGAGCAAACTGACAATACTGTGTTTAAAATGTACATCACATATTTGGGAAAAATTGCATTTTTCCTCATATAGTATATTACTAACGTTAAAAACAAGAACTCACTCAGCATATGTTTTTGTATCGCAGAGATTTTGAGTCTTAAATCATTCTGTTTGCACATTCTGCGGGATTAAGTGCTAAATCGCCACTTTTACAAAGGAGTATTGTAGAGAACGGCAATAATGTTGCCCGATTGCTAAGGCAGCATACTCTGCATGCAACCTATCATGTGCACACTGCTTGTGTTGATGCAGTCAGTTTTGACCTGCAAGGGATGAGGTAGTTGAGACTGGATGTCATGTATTTGACCTTTTATGGCATTTGCCTGAAATACATGCTTGGATTTAATGTTATTTTAAGGTGGACTGAGTGAATTCAAATGAACAGCAAAACTCACCTGTCGTATCGCATTGTGTTCTTTTGTATTTAACCATCTGCTTCTTATTTTGGAATACTCTTATTACTCATGAATAAATTTGCCCTGGCTAATTTTCAAAATGCTTGCTTATGAAGAATAAAAAGAATAATTTATTAACATTAGTCTCAATTTCAGCCCAGCACCATTCCAATGGCCAGCTATCCTGTGGAGCATATGTATGACGCTTATGGTAAACCCATCGGACATCCTGATTTGTCCTTGGATTTCCAATGGTACCACAGTATCCAGTGTGCCCCCACCAATATCCCATGATGCACCATGGTCCTTATCCTTCCTAATCCTCCTGATGCAGGATACAGTCAAGCAGGTATTCACATGGCCTCTGTCAGAGATTGCATACTTAGCTCTTAAAGTCACCATGAAATCAAAACTGACACTTTTTTTAAAGGAATATTGCAGTATTTATTATATATCATTTATCCATGTACATCATTATTATTTTTTAACTCATGTGCCCTCATGAACATGTATTAAAATAACTTCTGTACTTTGCAACTACATACTACATTACTGGCATGAGGGTGGGACAAAATAGTGAACCAAAATGATTAATTCAATTCCTGATTCTGTTCCTGAAAAAAATTCTTGTTGGAAAAGCCCTTTCACAATGCAACTTCCGTTTCATGCCAACTTTAAAAATAAAGGTTCATACATTTTTTTGGTTCTCTAAAGATCCTTTGAGTAAAATGTTTCTTTAAAATAACCAGATTTACAGAAGAACATTTTAACAAGAATAAATATATTTCCACTTAAAGGGGTGATGAACTGAGAAATCAAATTTTCCTTGAGCTTTTGGCATCTAAGTCATCATATTATAAGAATATCCTGTAAGTTTCAGAACTGAAAACGTCCTTGTTAGTCCAACAAAAGCTTTTATTGACACCAGCCTCAACAAACGAACTCGTTTCTAAGGAGTGGGAAACTATGACCGACAACGGGGTAAAACACCACCTCGCCGCAGAAGAAGATCAACTGCCTACTTCAACACGGCTGGTTTAGCCCCGCCCACTGATTCGCGCATTACACGCATAGCTAAGTAGCATAACATACATGCCTACCTCGTGATGACAAATCAGATTCAAGCAGAATATTGTGCAGTGCCTGGTTGTGGAAGACAGTCGCTGCATAAGCTTCCTCTGGATTCCAATAGGACTGCATGGATAAACTTTATTTTTAATGATGTTCCAGCTGATGAGGTAAAACATTGTCGTCTGTTCGCTTCATTTCACTGAGGATTGTTTTGTAAACAAGACTGGATTTGCAGACCGATTAAGAGTAAAGAACGGTGCTGTGCTGATCTATATTGGATCTGACAGGGATTGTACAACACACAGACTCTGTGGTCGAACATGTATGGGCAATCCGGTTGCCATTTGACAACATTGCGACGTTTTCCCCACGTGCACCGACGGGTGAGTTAAACTCATTATAATATGCAAAACTGTTCTCCACTCACAGCAGTGGGCGTTTATTTCCAAGTCTTCAGTGCGACACGGCCATAAAAACCGACCGTTTTTCAGGTAGGCTCACAACTTGGGTACAAAATAGCCTATTACTTATTCATTTTGATGTTTTTGAATGCAAAAACCAAGCGAACGTCATAAATTGACCTCAGACAACAATATAATAAAATTTAAAAAGCCAGTTCATGACCCCTTTAATGGACCTTTTGTGCAATGGATTCTTTCAAAGTTTCTTCATGGAACCACCGATGCCAATAAAGAACCATTTCTTTTAAGAGTGTGCAGTGGCAATAAAAACACCACATTTGTATATAATAGCAGACAGAAACAGAAATCTTTTTCGCTGAACTGTGTTATTGTTGTTTTCAGCTCCTCCACCATACTCCCCTCCCCCAATACCCAGGGCACTGAAAGAGCTGGAGTCCCTCAGCGAGAAGAAGATAACCCATACAATGGGTGATGAAGAGGGCCCATGCTTGTTTGGAATCTCTTGTATGAGAAGCGGTTTTAAAAAAATGATTTATGTTATTTATTTTCTTGATTAGTTTGTGGAGTGAAGCATGAACTGACTTCGGAATCGCCTCATGCGCGTCGGAGTATTTTTCTTGTTTGATGTACAGCTTTCACGTTTCACTAATCAACAAGACTCTTCCCACTTAAATCCAGCAACTCGGTGAGCTAAAAGACTGCTTTAAATTTGCCATTATGTTTTGTTCAAACTCTCTGAAATGGACCGTTAAATATGACTGTCCTGCAGAAGAGACTGGCTGACAGTTCTGACTTTCAGAGTAATTTCTCTGTTCCGCCAAATAAGATGCAGCGTGTGACATTTGCACTTTATTCTGCAATCGACATGCTTCGCTGTCTCTCCCTGCTTGTTTGTTCAAAATGTATTTATTTAGCCGCTAATCTGAGCATGTCATGTGCATCAACACCAAATCATGCTGTACGCTTTTCATGTCTTGTCAGACGGTTAACATGCGGACATGAGACATAGATGTCTTATAGACAGTTAACATAGAGTATGTAAATAAGAAAGAACTTACATTAAGAATTTCATGTTTCACACCATCCTCACAACCAGCCAAAACTTCATTCTGCACATTTGTTGTACGTCAACTGTTTGAGGTTGAGCTGTAGAATTGCATGTCTTTTATTGTATCTTGCTTCCCAGTCCAGCCGTCAAGGAAATCACAGCAATGTTTGCATTCAGTTTATTTCAGTCTTTTTTCAAAAAAGTTTTTGTAAAATTTTTCGCATTCATTTATGTTGTTTTGTTACATTCTCACAGCAAGGTACGTTTAAGTCCCTTTAAGGCAAGTAATTTCACTCTGCGTTTATTTTCGTAACGCCCACATGCCGTTTTTTCCAGCCATGTACAGCTCCTATTTACTTGAATAGGGAAATACTGAAATCTGTTTGCCGAAAGCGCCAAGAAGAAATGAATAAATAAATACACATTTTCACACCATTTCCCATTGGCTCTTTTAAATGTAAAGGTGCTGTCAAATTTACCGTTGTTCAGCAAATTTGAATGGGAATCCACACAAATATGAATTTTGTCACGTTGTGCAAATGTGCCACATTGACCAACAGTCAATGTTTGAAAGTGACTTTTGTTTGAGCTATGCTTCATACATCGCTACATCATTAACAATAGAACTTTTTTGGGTGTTTTTCCCCCATATGTATTAGCACGAGTGGATATCTCTGCCTGAATCTGTTTTAAAAGTTCATCATAAGTTAAACTTTTCACGGGTAGATTATAATGTAAATCGTAATAATGTAAATTGTCAGGTACATTTGCGGTGCGATTTGTTTTGCCTTGAAATGATTTCTGCTACCTCCTCATCTCACATCTGTAAGATTAGTTTTGATGCTTAGTCCACTGTTTAAATAATGTGTTAGTTATTTAAAATAATGTATATTTAACAGTGTTGTTTTTGTTATATACAGCATATGCTACTGTATCTGTCACTCTGGAATGTGAAGTACAAATAAGAAAAGGGAATATAAAAAGACATTTTTACAACATGTAACATTAACAGGCATTTTAAACCTGGAGGCGAGGCAATTAATAGGCTACAAGTGTTTAAACTTGCACTAATCATCCTATTAGAGAGGTCTAATTGAACAGACTGGATAAGTAATATTGCATTTTTACAATAAAAACAGACTTGACTTTGCTGTCTCCATTACTGCTGTATCTAAAATCGAATGAGTAACTATATCCACAGATGTAAATAAACACTGCTGCGATTATCCTACTCTTTTAGAGCAGCACCAGAGCCCATTGAAGTCCCAGAGCCAGAGAGCCAAGTCTGAACAGGTGCATGAGCCGCCAATAACATCCCTCATGGAGATTACCCCTGAAGCCACATTCACCCAGAATCCCAAGCCAGTTATGGAGTTTGACCAGGTGTGACGGCCAGCAGTGATATCCATACCAGTGGGAATATTGATAGAGTAAGAAGGAACGGAGTGCAGTCCAGGCAGAGATGTGTGTGCAGCAGAGTACGTCCCTGAGCTAGAGGTCCAGTGGCATTGTCTAAACCGGCTTAATCTCTTCCATCTCAGAGAGGGGTATTACATTATTTTATTTTTTTTTATTCTAAACTGTTTCAATTATTCTTATTTATTTTCGATTATTTAATTCCTTCTATGTAAGGCACTTTGAATTACCATTGTGTCTGAAATGTGCCATTTAAATAAACTTGCCTTGCCTTACTCTGACCCTATTGTGATAATTTTGGAATGTGAAGGTTCAGTTTGAAGTCTCCGTCATCAGCCTGTTCCAAGTTCCTTTCGTCGCTCAGCACAACCAATTCTGCATTGTTGCTGATGCTACCACCTCCTCTGCCTATGAGGTTCTAGTCATTTGGTCCTGGTTCCCTTCAGCCATTTGGCTCCTCTTCCCAGCTCAGATCTCCCTAAAGCCCCGGACTCCACCTCATCCTGTCGACCCATTGGCCCCTCACCATGGCTACACACTTAGCTCAGCTAGTTCCACCTTGGTCACCACTAGCTCCACCTTGGTCAGTCATGACCCTGGTTGTGCCACGGACTTTCGGTTTCTTCCTTCCCTCCGACTCCACCGTTGTCTTCGCTTTCTCCGTGTTCTGCTGAGTCCCCGTCTTCACCTTGGTCCCGCCGTTGGCCCTCCAGTCCATCCTGGGTCTTCATCTCTCTTGGCTTCGCCTGGGTTTTTATCACCCTCGTCATCCACCTCACCCTGTTGGGCTCCTGGCTACACCCTGGCTCCTCCCTCTTTCATTTCCACCGTGGGCCTGCATCCTGATGGCTCTGTTTGGAGTCACTTCCCTGGCTTCTCCCACCGTCACACCCTCCGTAACTCATCCCATGCCATCTCCTCCCTCATCATTGGAGGTCCCTTCTGTCTACTCCTCATCCTCCTTCCTCCTCTGTTGGGACTTTGTTTATTAAAGAGATACTCCACTTTTTTGGGAAATAGGCTTATTTTACCACTCCCCCAGAGTTAAACAGTTGGGTTTTACTGTTTTCAAATCCATGCAGATGATTTTCTGATATTTAGAAGAATATCAGTAACCAGACAATTTTTGGTCTCATTGACTTCCCATAGTAGGAAAAAAATATATACTATGGAAGTGAATGTAGAGCCAGAACTTGTGTTTACTGATGTTCTTCTAAATATCAGAAAAATCCGCTGAATGCGATTTCGAAAACGGTAAAACCCAACTGTTTGACTCTGGGAGTGGTAAAATGAGCCTATTTCCAAAAAAAAAAAGTGAAGTATCCTTTTAAGTTGGAGTTGTTTTTTCATTGTTTCCTATTCTATTTTCTCGTTTGCATTTGTTTCCATGGTATTCATTGTTTGATTAATGAAGCCGAAAGCCTTGTTTCTCAGCGATATCTTTCATTCGTTTATTATATTGAGCCTAGTTTCAGTTGGTAGCCTATCTGTTCCGACTCTTTATCTGTCTGCAATGGTGCATCCTTTGTTGTTCTTTCGAGTCTTTTGTCATTTTGAGTTTGTTATAAACACTGCTGCTATTAAATCCTTCTCTTTGTTTCTCTGCTGAAACCATTGGTGACAGATTTGTGGTCTTGGCTTACGATTTGCTTTTATTAAGCTGAAGCATAATCAGTTTCAAATTTATTAACAGCCTATATTCTACTAAACTAATTCCTGGAATAGCACAGCAGCCTATTATAGTATCCAACCTATTTCTATAACATTTTTCTTAACATCACTTGGAAAAATATTTTCAGCCAAGCTACTCCAGGAATCCTGATTTCCTATCAGAAGTAACAGTATGTTTCTGGGATGCTTTTGAGTTTTAGTAAACCATATCCTTCCAATTGCCTTTAAAGGACTATGTACCCCCATCTGAATATGCGTCATGTGCTCAATGGATTCCGAGGAATGTCCTAGCACTACAAACTTACGCTGACCGTCTATTGCGTCTGCGCGCTGCTCCTCGCGTTCCTCACACCTCCAGAAAGGGTTCAATTTGACTCCTTTTCTCGTTTTTCATCTTCACTTTCTAACCTGACAGCTCTATTAATGAATGATTGTTTTTAAAGGTAAAATAACTGAAAAAATACAGGATATCTTCAGCAAATTCTACAGAAGTTTTTTGTCATTATTGAACGCAACTATGTCCCGGAGGAAAGTGAGGGGACTATCACGAAAACTGGGCGACAGGTGAGTGAGGACCCGGACCTCGACAGCTTGCTGTCAAACCTGTCACCCGAAGAAATGGAAGAGCTTCAGAAAGAGGTATCGTGTTGTTCCCGAACCCAGACCCGAGTGAAATACTCGTTGTGGACCAAACGGATTTAAAACCAACGGCGCCAGTTAAAAGGGATTCACTATCGAGCAGCCAGAACAATGATTTCAAATCCCGCTTCCAGAGAAACCTGTCAACAGAGGTAAAATATTCACTAACTAGCCTACCTTAAAAGTCTGTTTATCAAAATTTGAACGCTGGAGTTTACGTTAACCTAATATGCTTAGTAGGACCTTGAAGACATTGCAAAATAAATTAATAAAAGTAGGCTTAACAGTGTTGTGTGTAGATGTATTTGTATCATTTTATAACACTTGCATAATGTCCACCTTATTTTGTATAACTTTTACAAATTAGACTTGTACAATCTTTAACTGTAAAAGGCTATGCAGTGTTTACTTTTTTACTTTTCAATTGAAATACATAATACAAGCAGGTGAAATGTATCCAATAGATAGGCTACCTGAATGGAGTCTCTTTGGATGTTAAAGTCTCTTGAAATGTTGGCCCAGTTGAAAGCTCCTTGGTCTATTGCTCCTTTGCTCACTGCCTTTTAAGGATAAGTCTGCCAAGGCTGGAGCTTTCCAATGAAAAGGGCAGCTCACAAATCAAACACTCAGCCACTGTGCAAGTTTACATCTGTTTCACTGTGAAACAACTGGCTTTGCATAAGTGTGAAACACTCCACTGTGCATGCACTACTGGTTTATATAATGATCTGTATCAAAGCAGGGACTTTAGTTGAACGTTTTCTTGTTTTATTGTAGCCCTAAGTCACTGTTTTTTTCTCCAGTTGGTTCCCCCAAAACAAAAATATACATTTTATTGTATTTGACGCCATTATTTGTCCATAATTTATACATATTTGATCCTCAGGGAGAGCCGAAGAAGGAGAGCCGGAAGCAAGAGTACCTGCGTAAGATGGGGCTGAGCCAAGAGAAGAATACCACGTCTGACAGCAGAGATGGGAGGACTTCAGAGATACTCCCCTCCACCTCTTCCTTCCCTAAATGTGATGATAGAATGGAGGGACAGGACCCACAGAGTCACAAAGAGCACCAAAGATGACAATTCTGTCCTTTCCAAAAAGGATGAGGAGAGTGAGAGAAAAGTAGAGGCGAAAGAACAAAATGATGGGAGTAAACTCAAAGACAGAAGAGAGATGAGAGAAAAGTAGCAGCAGCAAAACAAAAGAATTAATTTCTAAGCTTCAGGAAAAAAATGAGGATAGTAAAGAGAAAAATAAAAAGGAAGACAGTCGTAAAAGGGAATCTGGGGAAAGTGAGAGCAAAGGAGATGATTACCAAGATAAAGAGGAGAAAGAGGAGAAGGAAAGAGAGAGAAAGGAAGAGATTAGGAAGAGCGAAGGAGAACAAGACTGGAAAGGCTATCCGTCCAGGTTAGAGGAAAAGCAAAATCAGGTTCTAGAAGACGAAACTAAAGAAAAGGACAAAGATGAAAAAACTAGAAAAGAAGGTCAAGCGAGAAGTCGAAAGAGGGCCCCACGTTTGGAACTGAGAGGGGACCTGCTGAAAATAAAGAGAAAGAACCTGAAAAGAAAGATGAAAATGTAAAGAAGCTGCAGGAATATAATGCAAAAGCAAGTGATAAGGAAAGAGAGGATGTTCAAAAATGAAATCATAAATGAAATTCATGAACCCATCAAGGAAGTAAACATTGAAACTGTGTCCATACACTATTCAAAAGTAAGACCAAAGAGGAGGAAGAGGAGGATGAGTCGGCCAGCATGTTTGATGAAGACCTTGAGAAGTCGCCCGAATCACCGGCCATGGCTGATCTCAATGTGAAACAATCCTGAGGTCATAAAAGCCAAACCGCTTATTCAGTTGGCTCGAGGCCTTGAAAAACAACACTCACATTAAATGTTTCTTTGGTGAACTGCCGCAGATGACCATGTGGCTTACACTATTGCAGAGACCTTACGCATTAACAAAAGCATCACTAGCATCAATTTGGACTCCAATCTACTTACTAGCAAAGGCATCATGGCCCTGATCCATGCCCTCCAGCACAACTCCACACTCACTGAGCTACGCTTTCACAACCAGCGACACATCATCGGAGGAAGTCTGAAATGGAAATGACCAAAATCTTAAAAGAAAACACAACTCTTCTCAAACTAGGCTACCACTTTGAGTTAGCTGGTCCTCGTATGACCATGACCAATATTCTAAGTCGAAATATGGACCGTCAGCGACAAAGCGGTTGCAGGAACAGAAGCAGGCGCAAGCCCAAGGTGCTGGAGACAAGAAAGACTCATTAGAAGTTCCCAAACCCGGCTTTGGTAAGCTTCGAGAGCGCCGCCCAGGCCGTCTGTATACCTTCTCCCAGACCGCCACCCGCCCCATCGCCCAAGTTGACTAAGAAAACGGTCAGTGGGATGGTGGTGGACCACCTCCGCCACCACCGCCCCCTGCTGGAGGACCGCCTCCACCTCCACGCCAGGAAGATACCCAGGGTTCCTGAAGAACTCCCTGACGCCCGGGTCAGAGGAAGCTTGATGATAGGAGTGGAGGAAGAGAGGAGGGAGCTCAAAATACAAGGGACCAACTTCTAGCGTCCATTAGAGGCAGCAATATCAAAAAGCTCAAAAAGGATAAAATAATTCATTTAAAAAAACATATAGGCCTAAATTTTATCAAATTAAATTTGATATATATATATATATATGTATATATATATATACATACATCACTCGGTCAAATGTTTAAGATTGGGTAAGATTTTTTATGTTTTTAAAGAAGTCTCTTCTGCTCACCAAGGCTGCAATTTTTGATAAAAAATACACAAAAACACAGTAATATTGTGAAATATTATGACAATTTAAAATGACTTTTTTATGTTAATATATATTAAAATGTAATTTATTCCTCTGAAAAAAAGCTGAATTTTCAGCATCATTACTCCAGTCTTCAGTGTCACATGATCCTTCACAAATCACTCTAATATGATGATTTTATGCTCCAAAAACATGCATGATTATTATCCATGTTGAAAACAGTTTTTTACATTTTTATTTCAGGATTCTTTGATGAATAGAAAGTTCAAAAGAACAGCTATTTATCTGAAATGGAAAGCTTTTGTTACATTAAACACTCCCTTTAAAAAGTTTGGGCAAAAAATGATGCTGAAAATTCAGCTTTTTTCAGAGGAATAAATTACATTTTAATATATATTAACATGAAAAAAGTCATTTTCAATTGTCAAAATGTTTCACAATATTACTGTTTTTTGTGTATTTTTTATCAAAAAATTGCAGCCTTGGTGAGCAGAAGAGACTTATTTTAAAAATCTTACCGATCCTAAACCTTTGACCGGTAGTGTATATATATATATACTTTACTGTATCAGTGTTTCCAATGTATTGGCCTCATATTCAGTGGTTTTCCTGCTTTCCCTGAGAGAGTTTGAACTCACCATTAATTGTTTTTCACAGGTTGAAAAACCGAGGCTCTTGCAGTAAGCCGGCAGTGCAGAGAGATAAACATGTCTAAAGAGAAAGACAGTCAATGAAAGGACAGACATCTCACAGACCTTGAGAAGATCAAACACTCAGAATCTTCCAGACAGTAGTCTTCACCGCTGCCCTACAGTAATGGAAGACAGGTATAGGTTTGTATAGACTGGTGATTATTCCACTGAATGCACAGCTTCTGCCCAGGAGTCTTGTGCAGAAACACATGGAACGTATTTTAGAAGAAACGGAAGTGTGGTGCAGTCATGGGTTCTTAGAGGCTTCGATGGCCTATGAAACTGCAGAGAACTTGATGCCTTGCTTGTCATTTGCACTAAATGAATCATTTCATATGATAGATTTACTAGTGTGTGTTTGGTACAGTATGTATGTGGATGTTGAGTAGCCTAGATGTTTGTTCTTCGGCAGTAAAATTGGATCATCTTACATCTGACTGAATTGAACTATATGTAAGAAATGAAACAATCATCTGGATTTTATCCTAATATTTTGGGTTTGGGAATCTCTATAGTAAAAGATTTTGCTGATCAGAGATTAAAGGGATACTTCACTTTTTTGGAAATAGGCTCTATTTACCACTTCCCCAGAGTTAAACAGTTGAGTTTTACTGTTTTTCAAATCCATTCAGCCGATTTTCTGATATTTCTGGGCTCTATTGACTTCCATAGTGGGAAAAAAATATACTATGGAAGTCAATGAGACCAGAAACTGTCTGGTTACTGATATTCTTCTAAACATCCAAAAATCATCTGAATACATTCGAAAACGGTAAAACCCAACTTTTTAACTCTGGGGAGTGATAAAATTAGTCTATTTCCAAAAAAAGTGGAGTATCCCTTAAAAGGTGGGATTCTAATCACATAAAACAGGTATTGTTTCCATGGTACAGATTCTTCAATAGGCTACCTTATATTTTGCAATGAGTGAGTGTGAACGAGAACAGAATTACAGCTTTTAGGAGAATGGGATGATAATCGGATCTATGTGAAAATGGTTGTGTGAACATACAAACAACAAAACATATTTTTTTATCTAAAATTTTCGTATAATTTATGTAATCCGTTGAGTATGCTATATATACATTTTAAACACTGTTAAGTGTTTTTTTTACCATTCATCTGTAATTTATCAAACAAATAAAAATAATATAGAGATTTTAATTTGGGAATGTAAGCATTTCTTCAAGAGGACACTTAATGGAAATTAGAGCAGAATGTTATGCTCATTGAAAATAAGCTGTGTCAAATAAAATGATTCTTATGTCAGAGAATCCGATATTTCATTTGTGTTATGTTGAAAATTCGAAATGTTTTTGGAGGAATCTGCATGATTAAGATATGATTGGTCCAACAAAAACACCTGGATCATGTGATTTAATTGATTATTTTCAGGTCATTGTCAGAATAATGCCAGAAAACTGTTTCACTGTTGTTTTAGTATTCATTTAATTTTAGTTGTTGTTTTTATGTGCTCTGCCAATTTTTATTATTATTTATTTTTATTTCATTTTTACTTTTAGTAATAATTGGAACTGCAACTTTTTTTACCCAATTACTGAGAACAATTATTAATAGCTTTAGTTTTAGTTCAAATAAAAACACAATACAAACTCCTTGTTAAAGACATACTTCCCCCTTTTGTGAATCTGTCTTCAAATCTTCATTATTTCTTCTTTTATGCTCCACAGAAGTCATACAGTTTAGAAAGGACATGATGATAAATTGAGAGAATTTTATTGGATGAACTATTCATAACTATCAACATTGTGAGAGTATTAAATTAATGCAATACTAAGTAACTTGCAATATTAAACATTATGTAATACTAATCTTTTAATTTACTCCAATTTAACCTTCTGATTTATTTTGTGGGATATGAAAATGCTGTAATGCTTTAGAGTCCAGTTCAGAAACATAGATAGAATGAATGGTGCTAGTGTTAGTGAGTAGCCCTTCACACGATCATGGCTGTATAGCGCGCTTTCCAGAGCTACAATGAGTTCCTTACATGAAAGAAAAAACAGTGATCTAATGCATTGTAGCTAATGCCACGTAATTCTGCTTAGCTCATTTGGTCACTAGAATAAAGAACTATACATGAAGGCTATGTAGGACAGTGAGAAACAAAAGCCACACCACTTGTGATGTAAAATTATAAATTACATTCAAGTCACAGGTTTAAAGCTTAAAAGCTTTTCCCTCTTTCTCTTAGGGAATTGGGATCTTCAGGTAAGTGGCAGGTGCTAATTGCAATGCATACAATAAGGCTTACTGGTATACTAGAGCTAGGCCTACTCAGTAGTCTGTTGTTCATCTTTTTCAGAGCTCTTCAGAAATGTTCTTCTGAAAGTTGATTGGAAACGAAGCAAGCTTGTTTATATTTTGATTGCCCCTGACTAACCTCCGGACTGCTGAAATGTCTATATTTGGTCAATTCTCAATGCAGGCTTAGACTGCATCTCATTCCTTTCCCCTTCCTAATAATGGAAACATAGCCAACCACGTGTCAGACTCAGAGCAATAACATAGAGAGGCGACATGAAGGAGAGAGAGATCTTTGAATTATGTTTTAACCACAGAGTCATCAATTAACTTAATGCAGCCTCATAGTCAGGGAGCCAAAGTCTAAAAGCTTCGATAAATGGGTTGAACCTGACATGGTCTACCATTCTTTTATTTGTTTTTTTTTTTCCTGTTACCTTTTACCTTAAGAACCGATAACTGACTAGCTTTCCCGAGGCACACTCACAAGGTCTCTCGCTCTCTCCCTCAGTACGTTCTGTCTCGCATGCGCGCTCTAGATTCCGGGAGATTTGAACTATTTTGCAGGGCATCAGGGAGGCGTTATCAATATGCAAGAGACTTGGGATGTCTGTTACTTCATTGGCAATCAGCTATTCCCTAAGTTATGACATCAGTCAATATGCAATTCTTTTCACCACACACTCAGAATGGGAAAAGAATGGAAAATCCAACTGATGTACATTACTTAGGGGAATAGTTGATTGCCAATGAAAAAAACTGAGAAAACGCCTTATTTATATTTCATTAAAGTGATACAAAATCATGTAGAAATGTGTTTTAAGAGTTATGTGTTCTGTGTGTTTGGAAATGCATTTATTGACAGCATTTTTCACATTTATTTGATAAAATAATAGGCCTAATAATAAAGGGTCCATACACTAAAATAGCCCCATTGTTTTCCACGATATTTCCGGCAGAGACAGACACACCAATTATTGGATCTTATGGTTCTTAGGCTGTTAAGTGACCAGAAAAAAACACAAATAAAAAGTATGGCAGATCATGTCAGATTTTTGAGACTTTGGGTCCCCGACTATCTCCTCCTATAGGCACAACGAAGAGGCTCTACCTGACTACCTACCATAAAGAAGATTTTTATTAGCCACTTGACAACTTTAAATTTATATTTATTTAAAGTGGGTATTGCAATATCATTTATAATTCTGATATAATATATATTATTTTGGCTTATAGCCTAAATTATATTTTATATCAGAATTATTGTCTGATATTACAATTTTAAAGTTAGCTAAATTCAAAAGTTGCCTACTATTATAAGATACAATGTTCAATTTTGTTTTGTTCCTAGTAAAAACAATGTGTGGGCCTCAACAAGATAGGGCCTCATAGATTATAATCCATTATTGTCTTTGGTGGGCGAAATTGAGCGTTCGTGGGATCTCTGCATATTATCCATAGACAGTAAAAGTATATTATACTAACTTTATATTATACAATATATTTTCTCATTGTAAATGGTTGGTAATTTGTGTGAATACTGCCACTAGAGGGACCTCTAGCAATTCAACGATCACAAAGAAAAAGACAGCAAAGAACCCAGTAGAATAACCTTACGTCACTCACTGCAACACCACGTGTGTTGTTACGTCAGTGGGAAGAGGAAAAGAACAAAATGGAGGAGTACGCGAGGGAGCCTTGGTGAGCCGACAGTTCAAACTACTTTTTTCTTTTAGACATTTCGAACATTTATATTTGTTGTTATTATTACAGTTAAAATGCTCTTTATTATTTATACGATCTGATTAACTGTCAGACTGTTTGACGCTCGAATTGTTGTGATATGTTCAGTTTACTGGATGTTAGTTAACACGGTGTCCTTCAGTAAAGGCTTCTTGCTGTCAGTCCCGCACATGACCTTGTTCTGCCGGTGATCGTTTGATTTTGTTTCTACAAATATTTTTAATAATAATATATATATTGTTTAAATGTAATCTATTAAACTACTACACATAATATATAGGCTGTAATTTCTATTAATATAACGGTTAGTAGAATCTGTAGATAACCTAGCTAGCTATACGACATGAAAGCATATAACATTATAGAAATGTCTCAAATTTACATAACAACTTTTTCCGTTTTTTTCTTTTATTGGGCGACATTATGTATACTTCCTCGAGTAGGATTTCAACTAACGAAAGTGGTTAACACTTAATTTTGCAGTGTCCTTGTTGCACATCTTACATGTAAGGAAAGTCAATGACATTAAAAATTAAGAAACATTATAAAGCCATTAAAAGACATTAAAAAACCCTCTAATAAGGGCACTTTGAAATAAAGTGTAACCTAAAAGTGCATTAAAAAAATTTGAGACGATTTTTAAAATCTTTACCAGAGTTAACTTTTTTTTAAATATGTTTACCAAGGTTTGTTAGTAGCAGAGATGATCTTTATGCACTATTAGTGTTCTCATAATCATACTGTTGTTGTTTCTCAGCCCCTGGAGGATAGTGGACGACTGTGGGGTGCTTTCACCATGGGGGCAATAGGTGGAGGGATTTTTCAGGCCGTCAAAGGCTTTAGAAACTCTCCCTCTGTGAGTAATTCTCTGTGCTACTGATAAAGCGGTGTTGTTTTACCTAAAGTTAAGAGCATGTTGTACTTTTGGGCCCAAATTTTAAGATGTCACTGGTGTTTTTGTTTTTCATCTTTTTAGGGAATGAATCACAGAATGAGGGGTAGCTTGACCGCCATAAAGACCAGAGCTCCACAATTAGGAGGTAATGTTTAAGGCTATTTGTTATATGTAATCCGAGTGAGGCACTATAGTTCTTATTTATTTTATTATTTATTTATTTTTTTGAATGAAGTGTCTTATGCTCAGCAAGTCTGCATTTATTTGATCAGAAATATTAATACTGTGAAATGTTATTTTTTTTTCAGCAGCTATTACTTCAGACTTTAGCATCACATGATCCTTCAGAAATCATTCTGATTGCTGATTTCAATTATTTATTTATTTTTGAGTTTGTTCAAATTAAAGGGCTAGTTGACTTAAAAAGTTATTTTTTTTATAATTTCCTCACCCTCGTTCCTCACCCAGGTTTCATACCTGTAAGACTTTAACTCATCTTCGGAACACAAATGATATTTTGGAATGCAAATATATTTTTAATAATGTAATTTCTGTACTCCTTTGACTGTTATTCAACTATTTTGATGCCTAAAAAAGTCAATAAAGAGATTGATAACTAATTCATATGAATTTATTGGTTTAGTCCTAATTTTCTGAAGAGACTCAATCGCTTTTTATGATGAATAGATTAAATTTAGGCTTTTTTATTACATAAACATTGATCAGTGAACATAAACAGAAGCTCAACCGAACTTTCTTGATGCGTGACAACAAACCTCATTGGTTCTTGCGTTAAGCTCAAACATGCTGCGTAACATTAGAATGAACCTCAGTGGTTCTCGCACAACAAGCAACTGATGTGTGAGTTGATGAATGTTTATATGTGATTAAAAGCCTCAATTTAAATCATTATATAATGCGATCATGTCTCTTCAGAAAATTTGGATGAAGCCACTCAATTCATATGGATTAGTTTTATAATCTCTTTATGAACTTTTTGTAGCGTGGTAGTTGCGTACCATTTAATGGAGGGACAGAAATTGTGTGTGATGTACAGTAGACACTGTAATTTGCTAATTATTCATGTATTTACTTTGAAAGATATTACAAAATACAAATGTGTTTATTATTAGGAAGCTTTGCGGTTTGGGGTGGCCTCTTCTCCATGATTGATTGTGGGCTGGTGAAGGTGAGGGGTAAAGAAGACCCCTGGAACTCAATTACAAGTGGAGCCATGACTGGAGCCATTTTAGCTGCAAGAAGTAAGTACGAATGTAGATGATGATGTGGTCACATTTATGCATGTTCTACTTCCTTTCCAGTTTATGAATATTTCAAATGCATTCTCTTAATATTCTTCTTTTTATGTTTATTGAATTAAAGATGACTTGTGTTTATTTGTGTGATGTTAATTCCTTGACTCATTACAGATGGACCCGTGGCCATGTTTGGCTCTGCTGCAATGGGAGGTATACTGCTTGCATTAATAGAAGGTGCAGGAATTCTGCTCACAAGGTTCGCCTCAGCACAATTCCCAACTGGTAAGTGTGGCAAGTCATGCTTTGAGATTGAATACAACTTTTTTTTAAATGAAAAAAAAAAAATAAATAAATTAAAATCAACCAACATAATCTTTTCTCTACAGGCCCACAGTTTGCAGAAGAGCCTGCTCCCATGCCTGCTTCGTCATTCGGAGACTATAGACAGTACCAATGAAAAGCGCTTTAAACTCAAGGCCTTTTCTATTCCATGAACTGAATTGAGACACTGAAGTTACAGTGAGGACCTCATTCGTCAACAGAGCATGGTATCAACCACGAATGACCATGACAAAAAGAATATAAAGGGCAAACACTATTGTCCCTGTTATTGTGTATGCTTTTTGCTATTCTCAGCCTTGTTATTGGCAATCTGGGTCACCCTATTTAAGTCGATAAGGAAATCAAAATCAGACCTGTTTTTTCATCAATATTTTGTGTTTTTGTTTTCTGTGACCTCATTTTGTCACTTACACAGCTGGACATGTTTGATGAAGCTATAGGTATTCTGTTTGTCATGCTAGGTTTTTCATGCAGAGCCCTAATCAATTTGTTGTGTGTGTGTGTGTGTGTGTGTGTGTGTGTGTGTGTGTGTGTGTGTGTGTGTGTGTGTGTGTGTGTGTGTGTGTGTGTGTGTGTGTGTGTGCGCGTCTGTGTGTGCGCATGCAAGCATCAGAGAGTTTAATACATGCCCGTGTATTGGTTGTTTGCCTTAATTTAAACTTTTCATGGGCCAATATCATAGTGGAGATTTTTATTGACCGGTTTATGCCAAACCTTCCCTTGCAAAACTATTTGATGTAGTTATTTATTTTCTAGTACAACTTCCTAATTTCAAGATGTTATATTGTATTGTACTTTAAGGATTTCTCTACAGTGAATATTAGTTTTGTTCAAATGCAGCAGAGAAAAAAGTGATGGATGGACAGAGTCTGTCTCTTCTGTTGGATTATGAACAAATTTAGGCTGAGAAACTAAAATAGAAAATAAACTAGTTATTACTCTATGTGAAAAGAGCATATATTTTATTAAGTGTATAATTTACCATATTATTTTAATAAGGCATGTGCTTTTCTAAAATTAGACTTCCATTTCAAAGTTCATCCATTGGCGTAAAGTATTCAAATAAGGAAGTTACTAATATTGGCCACTAGAGGGAAATATAGACTCATAGCAAGTTTCGATTTGAAATGTAGATTTAACTGTTTATTTATTATTTAGTATCCAAATAAGCCGATACGGAGACAAAAATATGATGCATTAGTCAAATACATTGGTAGAAATTTAATTTTCTTTGAGGTTTTGAAACGAAAAAGAAGAAAATATTAACAATTGTGAATCAAAATTGCAAAAGCAACTTTCTGACGTTGGGTTAATATTTAATGAAGTTTTTGGCGTGTTCAGACACTTGACATAAAAAACGTGACCTGTAAATTGCTATAATATATTCTAGATGGTTCCAGTCAAAAAAAGAAAATGTTTCAGTGTAGGGAGTGAATCAATGTAGAAAAATGTGAATCGTAATATTTTGTGATCATTTTATATTTATATGCTAAAAGTTAATTTTGCCAATTTTTAGGTTCAATTCAAATACAGATATGGTGTACAAGTATATTAAATATGCAATGGCCGTTATTCATTGGACAAGGCTTTGAGCAATCATTTTTCCCGTGTGGAAGTTGATAACCGCGAAACAAATGGGTGGAGCTTACGTCTCGCTCGCCCTCTGGCTCGCCCTCGCTAGACGTTCAGCGAGGAGGAGCGACACGTCTATAGAGGAGGAGCTGGACGTTATTTGACTCTGCAGTACCACTTTCTTCTTCCGAAACGGTGATAAACTTGATTGACAGCGCTCGTGATTTAAAAACACAGTTGGCGTTGTTGCACACGGCGGGCGTTGGAGCGGGTTCCGCGGTTGTCTGTTGCAGTTCATCTCTGTTGTGGCTTGTGAGGCATTTTATGTGACGGTAATAAGTTCTTGATATAACTTATATTTCTGAGTTACGTCGGTTACACCTGTTCTTCCCTATTTTTTTCGTAGGCTACTGGCCACTGCTTCAGAATTATTATTATGTTTGTATAGGCTTTAAAAATAAGCCTATATAAATATTAAATATTTATAGCATTACAATGACGCAACCACGAGTAGTTTGGAGGGGGAGATAACGTTACTTTAGAGTTCTGGAATGACCAATATTTTTGTTGTCCAGTAACGTTACACCAACACCAAGGCAGGTGTTACATTTATGGAAAATATTGATTTTAAAAGAGAGAATATTTATTAAAATAGGGAGGTAATTATGTTTTTGACTGAAGATATTGTGGTTCATGTCATTCAGTTTTCACTGGTGTCTTTTCAGCTTGTTGGTTGATGTCCCTTTATTAGAGAGCCATTTTCTTTGACCTTTTGCCTCAACATTCAAAAGTCCAAGGGCTTGACTTTTGCAATTCGGTTTTATTTTCGCTGTTAACCTTCTCAATCAGTAAAAGCATGTCTCTTATAAAAAGCCCTGGTGCTTCACTCCACACTGCTTCGTCCTGCTTGCACGTTTGGAGAGCAACAACCGAAGGAAGGTCAACTTGTGGTACAAACAACTCATTAATAATTTAAGGCAGTGAACTTGACTGGTTGCTAATTCCTAAAAAAGTGCTGTGATTATTAATTCAGGGCTTTTGAAGGCACTGTGGGAGCGTAGCATTCTTGATTGTATACAAGAGCAGTGAACAAGCTCTGGCCAGGCACTCAAGATGTTTGGTGCTCTGTTGCTGAAGATGTGGTGTGTCTGAATGAGAAATAGGGGATGCATGTGGAATTTTAAATTATAAGTGAATGCTTAGAGAATGTGTAGATGCTAATGCAACTATCCTAGTCCTGTCTACTCGACTGAGATAATCATTGCAAAGTAACAGGCAATCAAAGCGACTTTAAATTAGATGTTCTCTCACTTACAGCCTTATACTTTACTGGCCTGTGTATAAATACACACTAACTAGCTCTTGTTATTTCCATACCTGCGAATCACTGTTTTAAACTGAATTAAGCGGTTATGTGTAAATTAAGAGAACCTTTCTTGCCCCTTAGACAATTGTAAAAAAAGAAAAAAGTTTCAAATAAGTTTCATTCTAGTTTTATTAGAATTAAAGGATTTATAATAATAGCTTTTTGTGTCTCTTTAGTTACTATTTTCTAATTTAATTACAGATATGTAGTTTAATTGACCAGACATTCACTATTTTGGCTTTCCCTTATTCAGCCTTGGTAAATTTTCTTCAATAATGATAATAATAGTAAAAGTAAAATGAGGAAATATTATCATTTGGTGTTTGTGTACAATTAGGAAAAAAAGGCGACCCAAAAATGCTGTCATACCACCATGCCAATAATTTCACAGAACAATTCAGTTTTTTGAAAAACGGATAACTAAATATATTTAGTTATGCTATTTGCATTCAATTATGCAATTCTGCTCAGTTTTAACCAGCAAATGCTATCAATCTGCCCTTTAAATATTATCCCTGTTTTCATCACTCTTCTGTTTTGTCCTTCACTTATGCTGGGGAGAATTACAGATCATTTCTATGAATGTGAGGCTTGCAGGCGATTGCATGGAATAAATGGCAGTTCGTAAATGTCATATTAACTATTTATGTGAATAATCAGAGTCTGTCTTGTGAACAGTGGCAAGCAGAATAAATAAATACGACGGAATACATTAGACATGACAGCATGATGTACAATAGACATTATCACGGTTGGTGTTAATGACCCTCAGATGTTTGGTGGAATGCTGTGCATTTAATGAGGTCTTGGTATGCAGTGCACTACTCTAGTCTTCTGTAACACAACTTTTGAAAGTTACTGCATTCACTTCTGTGTAAGTTTGCCTTTTAAATTACGAATAAAAAAATATATATTCCGGGTCAAATCAAATTAAACTTAATTGACAAATTTTGTAACCATGTTGATTAGAAGAAATACATTTGGCTTCTTTTTTAAAGCAAAGATCAAGGTTACAATGAGTTCCTTGTAATGGAAGTGAATTGGGACATTTTTTGGAGGTTTTAAAAGAAGAAATGTGATGTTTTACAACAGCACATCCATTTTTCAAAATATCTGTAGTTCTGCTGTCAAAAGTGAACAACTATACACAGACAGTTTTTATTAAGATTAATTTTTTCTCGTAATCATGGTAACGTGAATATTGTCTTGTTACTATCGAGTATTTTACGTTTATGCATCAGCCCCATTCATTTCTACGGTGGCGTATTGCATTCACTTAAAGAAAAAAAATCTACTCTGTTTTTTTGAATTAACGAGTTAATTTTTCATGAGAAAAAATGTTTTTGCTCTGTTTTTCTGAAATAACGAGTTAATTTTTCATGAGAAATTTTTTTGCTCTGTTTTTCTGAATTAACGAGTTAATTTTTCATGAGAAAAAAGTTTTTGCTCTGTTTTTCTGAATTAATGAGTTATTTTTTCATGGAAATTTTTTTTTGCTCTGTTTTTCTGAATGAAAAATTTTTCTTATGAAAAATTAAGTCGTTAATTCAGAAAAACAGAGCAAAAACTTTTTTTCTTATGAAAAATTAAGTCGTTAATTCAGAAAAACAGAGCAAAAACTTTTTTTCTCATGAGAAATTAACTCATTAATTCAGAAAAACAGCAAAAAAATTTTTTCTCATGAAAAATTAACTCGTTAATTCAGAAAAACAGAGCAAAAAAAATTCTCATGAAAAATTAACCCGTTAATTCAGAAAAACAGAGCAAAAAAATTTTTCTCATGGAAAAATTAACTCGTTAATTCAGAAAAACAGAGTAGATTTTTTTCTTCAAGTGAATGCAATACGCCACCGTATTTCCACTCGAACTGTATGTTTTTTTCTTTGTTTTAAAGAAAAAAAAGTATATTGTCGATAATGTCTTATACTGAACCCTGGATTATTCCTTTAAATTTAATTGGGTTAACCTTCAATCAAGACGAGTTTACTGATGTTCTATAACATCAAGCCATAAGAGGAACGCACAGAGTAGCAGTAAATCCGCATGCCACTCATGTTGTCTCAATATTTAAGACACCACCATTCAAATCCATTCTAACGGGGAGCTCCTTTCCTAAGGTAGCCATGGTGATCACAAGGGCATCGAGCCGATTGATAGAGATGCTCTTTGAGCCGTCAGGAATAAAAGAGGAGCAGTTTTGAAGAGGCAATGTGGGGTGATGGAGGAGGGATTCAGGCCTGAACAAAATAAAATGCCCATAGAGAATGGACTGCTTTCAGAGGTAGAGAGGGGTTGGTCTAATTTGCACAAAGTCTTCTCTTTCTCAAACCGGAGCTGACAGCAGACGTTTTTATCAGAGAGGAACAACTTGCATAGAGAAACGCATTCATTTCAATGTGGAGTCCTTGCCAGGCACAATGGCCCAGCAGGATGGAACATAGCCGTCCTTTCGGAAAATCAGAGTAAACATTATTCCGCCTTATTTATTTGCCTTAGCAAACAATGTGCCCACGGGAACTAAACGTGGCTTTTAGATGTAGGCCACTTGTTCAAAATACAGGTGGAACATGTTTTTTCGTACAAGTTTTGTATTGGCAATCTTTGGTATACACTGTCGTTTACTACCAGTAAACGTATACTAAGTTAAGTACACACCTACTTGTTTTTTTATTACTATTTTTGAGTTTTGGGGCTGCTTTTCCTACTTGTCATGTGTGCGTGAAATATTTTTTGCCAAGCTGGTAGTGTACATTTTTGTGTGAAATCTGGTTATTGAGGACTGCTTTGGAAAAAAACTTCAACAAATCCAACAATCTCCATCCTGAGACCGGCCAAAATCTCCCAGGATCTGAATCCACACATGTCATTCCTCCTGGGAGAACATGCATTAATAAATCATGTCTTTCCATTTAGTGGTGAGATATGTGTGTGTGTGCACGTCATCTCTTTAGAGCAACATTGTTCCAATTGCTCATCAGTGACTATTGAGTCCATCAAATGTTTCATGATCAAAAGTGACAATTAGTTACTGACTTGTGATTTCTATCACCTGTTTAACGTTCACCTTTCATTTGGACTGATTCAAATTGAAGTAAACGAATCTGAATATCTTTTTTTCTGATCAAAAGAACTATTACAAAAAAGATTGACGAGTATCATTGATGCTTGATCAAAATGGAGGCCTAGGAAACACAAATTCATGACGGAATCAAATGTCGTTTTGTCAGTTTGATGGACATTTTCCCATATAATTGAGAGAAAACTTTAGTTTGACTGTGATAGTTTAATTTTCATTAGAGATACTGCCTGCAGCTCCGGAGATAAACAGTGGAAGGGGGTAGATGAGTGATTAGATGTCCTCTTCCTCTGATCGTTTGTGCCTCTGTGCAAATAAATAACCTGCGAACGCAAATAAACAGAGGCATCCATCATGTGAGCGTTCCAAAGACAGTGACTGATTCCTCTGCGAGGCTCCTGAGGGAGCAGGATACGTGACACTGGCACTTTCATTGTGAGAAATGACAGCTGCCAGTGAAGCAATATGCACGTGGGTGACATTACTGAGATGTAACGCCTGCACTGGATTGGTGAGCAGTCAAGTTTGTGGTTTCTATTGGTGTTTTGTTTATCGTTTGATGTAACGTGACTCTGATGAACAGCATGATTAGGTGTTTCTTTTTCAAAACGTGTTTAGGAATTGACATGGGCTTAAAATTGAGTTTGTAGCGAACAGACTAGATGTTTTCTTTCTTTGTGCTGAGGACACAATGTTGGGCGGTTACCAGGGCAATGCTATACAGTTGCTAAGGTGTCTTTATTCTGTTATGTATTTGGCAAAGTGTTATGAGTGGCTGCTTGCTGGTTTTGTAAACCCGAAGTTGGAAAAACTAAAATTGAGGTAATCATTTACATCAAACATTGAGTATTAAACATTTTAGTTGCTCATACTTAGTAACTTGAGAGTAACTTGAAGTTAAGCTAATTTTTACATTTAACATAATTTTCGCATAATCCCAACTTAAATATTTATAGCAGCGAGGAAAAAACTTGTTTAGGTAATTTAGTAAATGCTAACTTGCTTACTGGTAACCCAATGCAGCATAGCATAGCACTTGCTTAATGAGTACGGTAATATAGAACGGAATATAGAACTGTTGTCAAACCAACATCATATGCTTCAGATCGTCACCATGATGGAAAAAAAACCCATAACAGAAACGCTTCTAAATTAGCATTGCACAGCATTAAACACTTAATCTCCTTAATATTGCACACAAAAAAAATATATAACACTTAATTTTAGCATTTGATCTCCCTTTCAGAGTGTCATGGCAAAGCATGGGACTCCCAGCCCAGTTTCAATTCAATTTAAGTTTGTCTAAATTAAAATAGGGATGCACCGATTTGACATTTTGGCCGATACCGATAACCGATAATTCTTTATGTTTGAAAGCCGATAACCGATATATTGGCCGATAAATCTAAATCCAAATTTTTAGACAATTTGTGAGAGCCCGATTATAAAAAAAGTCTCCTCATTAAAAGTCAAGATACAAACACAATTATGATGTTCTTATTTTAATGTTGTGTAGCCGATATGAGAGACTTGTGCTGCACATTTTGCACTTTAACTGGATTTTCCTTTTTTAAAGTGATTTCAATCATATTTCAAGCAATTTAAAAGCATCATGTTGAACAGTGCACATCTAAAGTTCCTCAGCTGAAGGAAATAATATATTATTTATCGGCTTTTAGATATCGGCTAAATGTTCTTGTTGGGCCAATAACGATAACATTAAAAATGATCTTTTATTGGCCGAATACCGTTAATGTGGCCGATATATTGTGCATCCCTAAATTAAAAGAATCTAGTTTGTAAAACTCAAAGCAATGAAACAATTCAGATGAATTAAAATGTGTCTGTCTTTTGTTTAATTTAAGTTTACCCTACTCAAACAAATTAATTATTTGAGCATTAGTGTTTACAGTGTTGTCGAGGTTCCGAAATTAAAAATCCCATTTCATTTTCTCCAATTTAAGGGAATTGATTGTTAATGATAACTTCTAAATTGTTTTAGACAGAGCTACGGAGTTGTTAGTTGGTGGTATATGCTTTTGCTTTAGCTATTGGACCACATTATTTTAACTTTTTTTTTTTTAACTCATGTTTAACAACAAAGTTCCAGGTCAAACAGTCCATCCATGATTTGCCAAAAAAAAAATAATAATTATAATGAATATAAAATATAAAATTAAATTATAATGTCCTCATTAATGCCATTATGTCTTGTCTGATCAATGAATGTTTGTAATGTTGAGAAATCACCTCGTAGCTGTTTGATTTTGTTCATGGCTAATAAATCTTAAATGACTTTTAAAAACTCCCTATGGGAGAAATTAATGGGCAAAATACTACCGGAACCAATGCCACAGAAAAAGTGGGCGGGCACTTTTGCACTCTTGCTTTCTTACAGGTCCAAAAAAAGGGCTCAGTCCATATCTCACACATTACAGTTCTAAAATATGACCCCTTCATTGCGTTTTTGGAAAGTTTAATCATCCAACAAGATTAGAAAAATAACATTATACTCAATATGCTATACACAGTTTGTATAGGCTACTGTTTAAGATATTAAATGTTATAATTGTAACAAAAGGTTAGCAACATCCATTTAATTGAATCCAAACTTAATTATTGAAGCCACGCCTCTTCTGTGAGAAATTAACTAAATACATAAAATAATATGTATTTTCACTTGAGTTGTAGCAGTCTGTTCTATAGTTTACTTGGCTACTTCAAATGCTGACTCCTTAAGTTGAAAAATACATTTTAATGTTGATAAATAATTGAATTACCCTTCCGAAATTCATCAGTATGCATCTGATTGCGTTCCATACTTTTTTTGGGGGGTTGTTTCTTGAAGCACTTAACTTTGCAGTTTGTCTCTGTTAACAGCCCTCTGCTCTCCCGTGCTTCTGATCGTTGCCAGCCTAATAAATACTCTCTCTGTAGTCTGTACCCAGCGATCCATTCCCCTGCCCTACTGCTCCAAGATTGATCCCTTATCCCCACCCCTTCTTTTCTCTCCCCGCTGCCAGACCCGCAGCTTTAGAACCCATGTGAATAGGTGAAGCTCTGAGGCTCCAACAGATGGCCAGAGCTGCCCTGATTCAGTCACACTGCTGCCGAATGAATACCGGCTCAGAGAGCCCAGGAAAAGTGGAAAAACAGAGTTTGTGGTGAGCAAAAGAGAGATAGAGAGAGTGATAGTTTCCCCCATGTGTGTGGGAGAGTAAGGAAAAAACAGGGACGTGTTAATATGCATGAGGGAAAGAGTAACTGTGTGAGAGAGGGAAAGAGAGACAATAAGAGAGGGGAGTGCACGATATTGAATTGTAGATTAAGGGACTTCTTTCCCTCCCGCCCTCTTTTATTTATCTGCTACGGAACCACGCCTCCTTTCTTTCACCTCTCTGTGTGTCTATATCAGGGGACCGGCTTTGAGAAGCCCACTTGTACAGCTGGCAGAGGGGGAGTCGAGTCAGAGGTGGTCTGGCGAGGAGCCGAACAGGTGACGGATCATTATATCCCCCAGTTAACATCTCCTGTCGTTTCGCTGTTCCTCAGGAAGGATTTGGAGGTGGGCATCAGTGAGGTAAGTGCCTTTGTCCCCAATTACTGCTTGGTACCATCACCTCTTGTCAAATTTGATGCCAGTAATGGATGCACAGGTATTGTTAAAGCGAATTATAATTTGATACTCTTTCCAGATTGTTATATGCACAATTCTGCATTGCATGAACCTCAATTGTACTGTATGTATATCTGAAAATACTTGATATTTCTTTTTCCATAAAATAGAGGTCTTATAAAGCTCAAATCATTGCTTTTGAGAGGTTCAGAAAGTTGTGATTTCTTCCCATTTATTAAACCTTTTTAGCTTTGTTTCTTAGTCTTCTCAGACTCTTCATGGTGGCAGTCGCCATAATTCTTGGCTTTTCGTATCTCAAATATTCGATCCCTAATACTCGCAGTCTGACTTGAAATGATTCTTCCGTCTGTGTTTGTGTGTGATTTTGGCCCTTTTAAGGACTTTAACAAGAGTCTGTCGTCACCCCTGTAAATTGCTACATGACTCATTCTGCATTTTTGATGATGAGGAGCTGCTCTCTGGGTCAAGTAGGTCTCTGGAAGCAAGGGGGATTCGCTGGGTAAAAGTATGCATCAGTGAGCTTGCGCTTGTGTTTGCTGTGTGAGGCTATGAGGTAATGACAAAGGTGATGGGGGCTGAGAGATCTGTGCCTTAGTCATACATTATTTACTGGGCAATGCTCTGCTCAGCCCCAAAACAACTGGCCTCCTTTTCCTCTTCTGTCAGAGCTGTAGACCAGGTCTTATGACGTTTAGTGCATCAGACCTGTACACATGCAGTTCACATGGAGAATGGCACAAATTTGCTTCTTTGATTAGTGACCTAGAAGTATTGCAGAATTTGAAATATTTCTTGTTCAGTTTACGCCACAGTGTTTGTATAGATTTTGAATCTAAGAATTGGTGGTCTCAGGCTTTTTGGACCAAACATGCATACAGTACACTTTCTTTTTTCAAAGATTTCTTAAAGTAGTTCAGCCGTAACTTTAGAGCCGAATGAAACTGCTCATTTGGGACATCCGTCTGACGGCACAAAAAAAGAGGGAATTTGATCTCAATTTTCTAATTCCTGAGTGGGAGCTATTTAGGGTTCATTTGCATGTACGTCCAGGCCTCAATAGGGTTGTCTTATATCCTGTGATGATTTTATCTAATTTACAAGCTGGAAACCTATTTTTGGATTTCTTTGTCTACTGTAATCGACATATTGTTGGTTTTAGGAGACAGTCCACATAACAGATTTATGTTTTAGAGTAGCTTTGCTGATTTTATGCAAAGTTCAACCCAGTGTTGGGATTTACATTTTAAATATAAATCTAACCATGAAGTCCCAACCCCTGACCAAACCTTAAATCTAACCGTGATTGTAAAATCACTTGATTTCTCAAAAAACATAACGGCCAAAATGCCAAAATCAGTAGGGGAAACGTACATTTCAGACATAACCATAAAGGGCAGGCCCACCCCTAACCGAACTCCTAGATCTTACCATGATTGTAATTGAAAAAAAAAACTATTTAACCCAAGTCATACAAATATATGATTTCACCATAAATTGTCATAAGTGTGCTAGCAACGTTTGAACATGTAATTGACAGACTGGATCTTTATCTTTTAGAAAACTGACACTGAGCAGTTCAGCAATCCAAATCATGGACTCTTAAGTTTAAATTACTGAATTGCTGAGAAGTTGAGTTTGATTAGCACTTTTTAATCACTAGATTAAGTTAATTGGCTTTTCATTTCAGAAGGTTTGATACTAAAGTGCAAACTGAACTGTGTTAGATGTTGTGGTCAGATAAGCTTAGGAGATGTGCAAGAGTTCAATGAAAATCTGTGAACAAGGTTGTGCATATTATTAATCTATTTGTTTTTTATCTCAAAAATCTGGCAAAATTAGATCTGAGTGATTTTTATCAAAGAGTCTGGAACACGAGACAAATCCGAACCAGCCCAGAGCACGCCTATGTGAGACACAAGATCTGATTTTCATGAGCTGCAGAGAGCAAAACAAGGCCTGATATGAATCTAAAGTATAATTTGAGCCCGATGCCCACCGTCTTAAATGTTAATGCTGACTGGAAGTCTTTGATGAGTGATTTGGAGTACAGCACCTCTGGCAGTGCCCTCTGAGGCAAAGAGTGATGTGAATGCATTATAACAGAGCTGTGCCAAGATACGGCAGGTGTCCAGCGGAGATCTGTAATTACATCCTGCCAAGAACATTGAGAGCATCAATCTTAGATCAGAATCAGAATTTGTAATCAAAAGGCTTTTTTCTTTTTATTTTAGTCAAGATCAGATGCATTTTTTACCTCAATAATCAAATAAATGATGAATGTTTACACTGGCAATAAGGCATTGCTGTTGGAATACCCTGCTTAAAGTTTTGGGGTCCTCATGTCTCATTATCATCACTCAGGCACTGTAAACTTCTCTTCCATCACCCATGAACATTCAATACTAGAATCCATCACTCGTCTCAAATAACATTAACATCTGTCACAACAACCGTAATTGGACCTCTAATGCTCAGATGAATATATTGGATCGGCCTTTAGAGTTTTGGTTTCAGTTTTGCTCTGTACATTTACATTTTAAAGAGAGGGTTTACCCAAAAATGAAATAAAAAGGGGTCATCATTTACTCACTCTCATGTGCCTATGTGACTTTATATATTCTGCAGAACGCAAAAGAGGTTGTAAATAACTGTTTTTGTCCATAGATTGTCGGAACTTTCACTGGATAGACAAAAAACACAGACATTAAAAAAAAATTTAAATTAACTATCCTTTTAAGGCATTTAGCAGAAAGTATCTGAAAAGTCAGTTGTCATCACAAATAAGAACATTTTGATCAACAAATGGCAAGAAAACACACCTAGGCTAATGATTTAAGTGTGAATTTTAGCAGGAATAGGGAAGGAGTGTAGGGAACATAGTAGCGGTGTGATGTGAAAGTGCTTGGGTTTAATAGGGGGTCTGCGGCATTCGGGATGAGCTGCACAGGTTTGATTTCACACCCTGGCAGACAATTGTAACAGTCATTGATTAATGGTGAACTGCACAAAGGAAATTACAGTGATCTGAAGCCCTTCTGGCCAAACTGAGAATCTATATGTGAGAATATAGAGAGTCTGCTAAGTGATTTGATCAATATTCATTGAGCTTTGACAAACATTGTTCATATACTTTACATGTAAAGATTTGTCTTTTTGCTCATTTTTGAAATGGAATTTCTTTGCCTTATTCTTGCCCTCAGGGTTTTCCGAACTGAGTTATGGGTTCTTGCTCAGACTTCAGCTCACATCTACCCATTACTCTCTCTGGATTTCTCTCGCTCACTGTATCTATCTCTTGCTCCCTCAGGAGCTCAGCAGGCTTTGTGGCTTCTTATTAATTTTTATATATTATATATTTCCGAAATTGGATTTTCCCAACTCACTAAAAAAAGCAGATTAGCTGGCTACTCTCACATGCACCAGACTTTTTGTGGCCTGAAACTTGAATGTTTGAGTATGGACAGTTAGTTTGGTAGGCGGTATTCTATGTAGGGGTTTTTGCTTCTCTAGTAGACTTTAGTGTTTGATATTGTTGTGGTTGTCTTATTCATTAAATTGTCATTTTAGATGAACATTATGAGTCCTATCACACACCCTATCAATGCACCAAGCGCAAGAGTTTTTTGCTAGTTTCAGCCCGACACAGTTATCATTTTCCCGCCCTGTGCCATGTTGTTTAACAAGCATTTGCACAGCAGCAGCACATAAACATGCCAAATATTACAAATAAAGGGATTACAATTTAAAATATTTTTATTGTGTGTACAGAAAGATATTGTGGAATCTGGCTTGTCCCATAGATGCTGAACCACGCGAGCAGATCCGTTTCCTCTCTGGAGATGCTTTTAGTTTTTACGCTTGCAAATTCCGTCATGGCGTGAACACAACTGGCTTGTAAATGGAATTTGGAGATTTTCTGCATGTTACGCCTAAAACACATCCATTGCTCATTAAAAGAATAGGGACAACCCTTTGTCCCTGTGCGCCGACCATTTTTCCTGTCGTTAAACTAACAAAAGTGGATTTGGACACACCCTAAGTGTGCTTGCGCTCTGCGCTTAGACCATGCTCTTAGATTGTTAATAGTAGGACCCATTTAACGCCCTCGCGACTAAACAAAGGGCGCCAATGTGAGTGTTCACACCGACAGCGTAAAACGCCACGTGTAAAAGCGTCATTTTTAAAAAAAAACGCCTCGGGTTAGTTTTTCTAGTTTGACGCGCCGCGTAGAAACTATCCGAACCAATGAGATTCTGATATTACAGTAAAACACAACTTGGGGCGCTCAAACACAAAACGGTCTTGCCGAGCACACATATGCAGACGGCAAAGAAGATATACGCGTCGCCGTCTACACTACACAGCCAGGAAGAAATAAGACGAGGAAGATGCAAGGCAAAATGAATGTAGAGCTGCTGGTCTCGGTGGTGTTAGAACATAAAGAACTACAAACATCTTAATAAAAGAGAACTGTTATGGAGTGGTATTGCAGAGCAAATTGGCGCCATTTAATGTCAGGGAATAAATTTGCATGTTCACTCGGCTCATCGTCAGCAAAAAAAGCTTGGGTGTGAACACAAAAAAACGCATTGAAAAACGCTGACGAATAACGGCGCTGATTTTCGTCCCAGTGTATGGGCCTTTAAACTTCAATCCTTGTTTATCACAAAACAAAAGTGTACATGTAATTAAGGGCATTTTGCATTACACACTGCACTGTTATTGTTTTTTATTTCTTGTTTTTTTCTGGCAGTTATTTAATTCTAAAATGTATTACAATAAAAATAAATGATTTAAATTTGATTTAATTACATTCTAGAACTAATTTGAACAGTGATTGAATTCTGAATAGGGACATGGAATGATTGTGAGCAGCACTGTGCTTAAAACTATACCAGCCTTTATTGTTTATGAATTATTATATTATTTCTGTTCTGTAACATATAACAATGTTATGTATAATGTAGATTGGAAATTATAAAGTCAGTTTTTAATTTGTAGAAAATCCTGGCAAAATAACTCCAAAAATCTGTGGGCTAACTCAATAACTCACTAACTCTAGGGAGCTCTTTTTTGGCCACACGTTGAGAATGTTAATTTGATGAATGAGAGGCTGCTGGAATCGATTAGAGAGATATGGACCAGACAGAATCAAACAAACGTGGCCTGAGAGCCAGTCTGAACCAGAACTGGAAAGCACAGAGAAAGCTCCCATTATAGTGACCACATATTTCTCATAAATTAGAACTAATGAGTTGGTGATGTACACATTATGACATTGGGTCCTTTTCCCAGATTTTATAATGATACTGATATTTGTATTTCACTGCTATAAATATATAAGTATTCTTTTATTTAAATATTTATATAATTTAAATGTAAAAAAATATATTTTCATAAATATATTTGTCTTTATTATTATTATTATTATTATTATTTAATAATTATAGTTATTTATTTTTGTATTTCTATTCGGCTGATATGTTGGAGAGTTGAATTTATCAAGATCTCATCATGTCAGATGTGTGATGCGACAGTTTGTAGGTAGAGTGATGACTGCAAATGTCAGCTGCATGTTAAGTGTGAATCATGATAAATGGCATATGCATATCTGGATGAAAGCGTTTACTTGAAATGAGCCATATTGGATGACTGATTAATAAAAGACCCACATACATTTCAGATGTTAAGTAATAGTCTTAACATCTGATGTTAAAGCAATCAAGTTTATCAGAGTTCAATCATTGGGGCCAATGCTTCACAAATGTAAATTTAATACAAGGCCAAAATATACAGAATGCACTGTCAAGTAGAGTAATTTGTTCACAACAATAAATGTGGTATTGCTTTTACTTAATATAAGGAAAAAGGAAAGCGTTGAGGAAAGATACTTTGAAAAGTAATGCGTAGCAATATTGCATTACTTCCTAAAAAAGTAACTTGTGTTACTTAGTTACTTTTTATTGAAAGTAATGGGTTATGTTACTTTGCGTACATACATATTATCAATAATCTAGCAATCTGAAAAAAATTTGAAAGAAATGAAAGGGTTTATATGTTTATATAATCCAATATGTTGGAAGAAAAACATTGCCATGCATCAATGGTATAGGTTTAGCTTTATTAATTCGTGCTGTTGGACATTCACAAGTCACTATTCTGAGGAGGCTATGAATCCAATAATTTTTTTCCACATATGTGCGGCGTAATCCAGTTCTGTATTATTGTTTTCTTTGCAGCTGTAAAACAAGCAAACATAATTCTCTTTTGTAATGAATTTATACAGTAGTCAGAATCATATGATGAGATATAAAGCTGGATTGTGTCTGTTGTCTGTCTGTATATTGACAAATGTATAATTGTACTTTTCGAAAAGAGATGGTGCATCTCAAGGGGTTTATCCTAATAAATACATCTGAATATGTAATCAATTTGTAGTAAGGAGGACAAAACCAAATTTACATAAGTCCATACGTTGACAACAACTGGACACTCCCAAAACAGTGAAGAATAGTACCTGATGATACAGTGTCACAGATAGTTATGTCGATTTCATTTTAAACCTCTTGTTTAGAGTTATGTTTGCTCTATGGATGACTTTGAAATGGATAAGAAGATGAGCCAAGTTTTTAGAAGTTAAAATTAGATGCTTGTTTGTTTTTTTTAATAAAAAAGTGAAGTCAGGCTGAAGAAATATTAACGCTGTATTGAGAGCACAGCTCAAACAAACCTTTCAGCTGTGCTTAAATGTAATGTTTATTTAAGTAATTTTTGGTTATTACTAGTATGATTAAATTGTGTCATCGAAGGTCATTAGTATAGACATTGTGAGATTGAGATTGAATACATAAAGTATATTTGTGTTATTTAACATTTAATTATTGCAGGTTTGCATAATATCCACTGTGTTTCTTCATTATGAGGAACACTGAATCTGCTAATTCATCATGATTACACAGCAGCACGCATAACTTCCTACACCTTTACTTCCGATTTTACCCAACATGGCTACAGGAGAGCTGTCAATCAGTAAATGGCAAAACAAAGTAACTTATTTGAAAAAGTAGGCCTACTTAATGTTAAACATCACTTTGTTGTAAATTGAAAAGTAATGCTCTATACTATAGTTTCTTGAAAAAAGTTATGATTTAGGTAACTCGAATGAATTGTTATGCGTAACCCTCAACACTTAATCTACTCTGATGGCAGAAAACATTCAATATAGTTCAGCAAGCAGTGTCCTATGTGTTTGTGTGAGAAAGTGCAGACTATTTCGAACTTCATCCTCCCTTATGCATTTCTCCTTAGTGTTACATTCATTATAATTGCTTGTGGGTTGCAGCGTGTTTAAGCCTGATTTGGGACTGAATTTTTGCCTAGTTTCTGCACAGCCCCAGAACAGAAATAGAACAGGGCCTATTAGTTTTTATCTTGCCATGTGTATCCTGCAGTGAGTCGAACAAACAGCCCATTACACAGTTAGCTGTGCACTGAGTAATGATGCACAGCCTTCATAAGAACCCACGTTCAGGAGCATCTCTGTCCATCATACTATTTCGAGTCCTCATTTATATTAAATTGCTGGCCAGAGTCACTAATAGCCACCTATTGGCAGTGGGAGACAGGGAAAATCAGTAGCTCAGGATCTTGTGATCTCATGTCTTCGTGAGTGTGTGAAGTAATGCAGTTTTCATGAGAGACCCGCCCTCTGGAAATAATCAAGACCAAACCGAGGACTAATGCGTTTTCAGTCCTGTACATAATTACATCAGCATCTGTGGTGTTGAGGTGGAGCATTGACAGATCACTCCCTTGAGATTTACCGCATGCTAATGAATTGTAAGAATCGAAAGGAGCTGTCCATCAGTAGGTTTGAATTTGAGGCTTGGACTACTGTTTGTGTACTAAATGTTTTTTTTTTGTGCTTGATAATGTTACAGGAAACAGATATTCAGCTGTTCAGTTTGAGGTATGATCATATACTTCAAAAGAAAGTCTGTATACTTCATCTCTTGTCCCCTTTCAGGCTCTTTTTTTTAATTTGCCTTTAGCAAGATGAAAACAGCCACTGCAACCTGGAAGAAAGGGAAAGAACTCTTCAAAGACATAGTGTATGTGTTGATATATATATATTTTTATTTTTTTTCCTTCCTCCAACAAGCCCTTGAAGTTTTTCATTCTTGCACATTATTGCAAAAAATTCTTTGGTCTTTCTATCTCTCTCCCCATAAAACCTTGCTGTTTACACAATGGGCATAAGCACTGGCTGACTTAGGTTTCTTGTGGCTCATGGGAGTATTAGTTTTAATAGTCAAATGGAGTCAACGTTTTTTAAAATCTAATAAAATAGAAAATAATGTATGATAAATGCTGTAAAAAAATTTTTTTTGTTGTAAACAATATTGAAGTAAGTTAGTAAGAAAATACAATTTCAGTCTTTCTACTTAATTTCATGTTTAATTCAACTACACTGTAAAAATATTGTTGGTTTAACTTAAAAATGAAGTAACCTGGTTGGCTTAATTTAAAGTTCATTGAAATGGAAAAATTAAGTTAATACAATGAAGGAGATTGATTTAATCACCAGAAACTCAAAATATTATGTTATATGAACTACATAAATTATTAGTTGATTTGACAAAATAAAAAATGTTGTGATTACAAATCATGAATTTTTTTAATTTTTTTTACAGTGGTGAAATAGTTGAATTAGTTTGTATTTACTTGCAATTTCTGAGTGAATATAATATAAGATATTCTTGATTGTCCCCGAAGGGAAATTTGTTTTAGACAACACAAAGTACAAAATACAAAGAACAGACATCTCTCAACACATCCTCCCACAAACATGCTCCCATATACATTAGATAAGCCCGTATAATGGGCACATTAACACCTTTCATTGGCAAAAAAGAGGATTGTTTCTAATTTCAGTGTACAAACTAAATATACATACAAATGTTTAAATGTATATACATTTACATGGCAACCACTAAAACAAAAGCACACACATCACCAGCAAATTGCTCAAAGTTGGTGCTATACCGAAAAATAACAATAATGCAAAGCAAAGAAAAAAGAAAAGATGCAGATTTAGAGCCTGTGTTCTTGAAACGTTACCTTTAGAGCCGTGGTGTGCAGACTTTATTTGTTTTTTTGCTTTATATGTAAAATATATATTTTTTAGATAATATTATACAAGAAACTTTACTTGTGTAACTTTTTTTCTAAATAATGTAGGCTATAATGTGTGTTTGTGTGCGTGTATTTTTTATGAAAACCATGTTTTCAGGTCTTTGAATAGGAAGTTCAAAAGAGCTGCATTTATTTGAAATGGAATATACTGTCACTTTTGATCAATTTGATGCATCCTTGCTGTATAAAAGTGTAAACCTTTTTTTAAGTACTGACCCCAAACTTTTGAATGGTAGTGTATATTTTAAAAAACCCTGATCTTCTCTCATCAGAGATATCGCCGTGCAATCTAATTAGGAGTCAGATATTAAAATGGTGAGCTGTGTGCTGGGATAATTGATTCTTTCCACTCGGTGCACATGAAAAAAGCAGACAGCAGGAGATACCCTGCTTTGTCAACATTGGGCGATGTGCCCGCTTTTTAAAAAGGCGCCCAATGAAGAAACCTAGATTGTGCCAACAGACATCCCACACACAAAGGTAAGCCCCATGCGCCCCAGTGTGTATGGGGAAGACTGAATTACCTCCTGTTTGTGTGAGTGGGTTAGCCTGGCAGGTCAGTGGAAATTCATACACTCTTTGTCTCAGTACTTTTTGGCTATCATCAGAGGAACCGTCTCTCTCTCTCTCCTCCGGCAAAAACGTTCAAACCCTGATAATTACCCTCATCCTTTGAGAGTTATCAAAATGGACAACTCTCCCGCTGCTTTGCTAATTACTTTAATAGGTTAAGATAGAGATTAGCGACAGACTAGAAGCTTATTGGGTGTGTAATGTTTATAGTAAGTGAATAATTCCTCTTACCCTTTTCTTTGGTTTTAAAAAGGAGTCTTGTTTATTTTATTTTCATGCTCTATTTTAAGCCTCAAATCTGCTTGTACTTACGCAATCATCCATGTCAGGCACAGGACCGCAGATCATATCAGCTTGTGAGCATTCAGGGTTGTTAACTGAATGGCCCACTCTATAAGTCCTGTATCGCTGTTCACTCACCCTAATGTCGAAGCCATGTCTGTGGAGTCATTCACTATTGCAATTTATGGCCTGTTTTATAGAGGTTGGGTCAAACTCACTTAGCTTTTTTGTCTAGCCCTTTCCTCCCTCAAGCAGATTCCACCCAAACCTCTCAATTATTGGCGGTAACCACCTGCACTGTTCTATTTGTGAATGTAATGACCATTGTTATCGGTAGGGAAGTAAATGGAGGGGAAAAGCAGTGGAAATTGAGGGAATGGTAATAGTCTTTTTTATGGATTACAGATTACGATCATCAAAGGGGCAGTTGAGACGGTCCAGTCTCGCCACAGGGTAAAAGATGCAGACATTGGGCCCCAATGACAGCGTCATTAACGAAATGGGCTTTAGTTCAATGACTCCACAATAATGGCCAGTTACCAAATGGAGGGAAAAAGTGGCTATTGTAACCGGATAGCATGTAATGATTATTCCCTTAATTTATATACTGTACAGTATGTGGGAACTATTTTCCAATTGGGTTCCAGTTTCATTAATTTGGCAGATGTTTTATCTATAGCATCTTACATTGATTCTTCTGAACTGGCATTTGAGAGTTTTTTGGAAATCAGGCAAAATATTTAAGACGGCGGGGTATTTGTAGACTTTTATGAATGTCAGGAGGGTCAATTCTGAGTAAATCTATGAGTTCTGTGCGTGCCAGCCATGGTTTGTTCGATGATTACAGACATTCATGCAGAATTTAAACACAAAGAGATGGAAATGAGAATTAATGATTTTCACCAGATGTTTTATTAATTCGGCACTTGTATGTGACAGTGGGGTATTTATTTCCATTAAATGTGTCTGTTTATGGTTATGGGAGTGTGAGAAACTCCCTTCGAATATGGATTACATTACACATTACGACCAAATTCTGAAGGACAGGAACAAATGATAGTGATAAGAATTGTCCAGGCAAACATACTTTGTCAATCTGAAGCTACTTTGGCATATTAAATAAACTATATTTCCATTGTATTGAAAGAAAGAAGAAAGAAAGAAGAAAGAAAGGGAACCGGGAGTTATATAGCTGTGAGAGTTGTTGGTATGGGCAGCATGCCAATGGTTAGACATTAGATATGTTTTGGTTGTGGCCAAAATAGCATGCAATTTTATTATTTTTAAGATGGGATGTTCTTTTACTTAAGAAAAAATAGCTTATTAATTCTTCCATGCAGTGTAACATTTCAAGGTCCATATTTCATAACTTTTTCTTTCGCTTAAAATATCCAAAGACAGTCGGAACAGTTTATATCTGATTAGCGGAGATATCTTGTGAAGACTCGGGTCAGTGTGCTGGGCATTGGACCTTGTCTAATTCCTCTTTTCAAGTTCCCATCCATCCCTGCACTTCTTAAAGCCCTTGTGTGTCTTTGGCAATGAGGCCTGTAACATGTATAGATGTTGGAGGGGCTACCACTAAGCCTGTTAATCTAACCACAAAGAGAAGGAAGGGAGAAGGAGAAGAGGATTAGGATGAGGAAAGTCAGAAAAAGAAAATACCAACAAGCCGCACATCCCCAGGGACCATCTCCAGCGAAGATTAGAAAATCTCCACAGTGGCCACACTGACAGTGGGAAGGAAAGCCCACATGAATAACTGCTAATGTTCATGTGCTGGAATCCACAGGGGTCAGGGGCATTAGATGTGATAATTACACTTTCTGCTGTGAGCTGCAAGTGATTCTTTGTGTGTGGAATACTGAAGATGGTGTCAGTGAATGGAGGGAGCTGCGTTTTAAAAGCTGCAACTTGGGTTTTTTTGTTTGGTTTTGAAAAATGTAGCTTTTTATTTCACTGTGTATTTATATTTCCCTTTCTAGTTTAGTTTGTTCATTTTAATTGTTTCACTTTTCTTTTGAAAATGTACTATTTCATTTCAGTATTAGATTAAATTTCTAGTTTTAATTTATTACGCCAATAGGTTAGCCTGACTTCGTTATACTCATGTTCTAGTCAGAATGTGAGTCTGATACTGCTCAATAGGGCTTTGATTATGAGGCGTGTCTTAACCGAACCAGAAAAAAAACTCTGCGCTCAATTGGATAGTCGGTAGACCTACAACCAATAAGAGCAACGCAGTAAGTCAACTACTTTGCATAGCACAGTTGTCAACCACAGAACTTACGTATTTTAGAAGTAAAATACGTAAAAAAAGCCGAGTGTTGCTTCTTTTACTTGGTCCTCCATGAGATGCGACCAAAGGAGAAACCACAACGACCACAGGCTTTTTATTACGTCCCATCTTCTTAGCGACCATCGGAGCCAGCTGATAAGTTACACTTTTGCCGAATCATGTAGGAAGGACGGCAAAAATATCTTTCCGATTGACAAATGCCTTGATTGCAGTTCTGTTTGTCTATTAAAATGAATGCGCTGTCGATTTATTTTACAACAGACGCGACAGCAGAATCTATACATCTCAATTCTCCAGCTGCAGTCATCTCTGAGGGAAACCAGTTAATAAGCGCTCTTTGATAACGTGATGATTACGTCCCTGCAGATCATCTTTCCATCATCGTATAAAGCCCGCCCTGGCAATTTGATTGGCCCGAACTTTTTTGACTGATCATAATTACTCCTCAATGGATTCGAGTGCAGACCGAACTTCCTGACCAAAAAAATGTTGTGGGCGGGGTTCGGGCTGACATCCAGGCTACCAATAGGTGGCAGCAATTGAATATTTCGTTTAACTGATTTATTCAAAACACTGTTTCGTTCAAAACATTGATTCATTCAGGAACTAAATAATTGTTCATTGAGTCGACCAATTTGTAATGTATTCAGGAACAAAACACAACAACTTTGTGTTGCTTGAAGACAACAATAAGGTCTGGTTTCAATATTTTTGTTGATAGAGCAAGGTTTGTTTAGTTTTTTTGTAATTGTAGTTAATATATTTTCCAGAGCTAGTGTAACAGAGGCCAGTGAGTAAGAGCTGTGCGAGTAAAAGCTCACTCCCCTGGTCTCGAGAGGTGCATTAGCAATGGACACTAGATGCTTTGGTCTTTAGCATACTTTTTAGCGTGCCCACCTCCCATGCTGTGGTTATATTGGTGCCGAGTGGTTATATTGGTGCCGTGACCCGGATGGGAGTAAGCTTTAGGAGGGTGAGTGTAACAGAGGTCAGATATGTAGCCATTTTTATTAGGGATTTATTACATCGATTTTGGTGAAGGGAATCTTGTCATTTCTGTTTGAGGCACAATGCACACTGCATTTGCTGTGTGAACAAAAAGACTGATGTGTTTCTTTTTTCACCTCTGAGCCAGCTTACTGAAATAAGAAACCAATACTGTCTGTAATCATCATTAAGTCAGGGCCATTACCCTTACCCTCTCCCCCAAGTCATTTAGAGGAGACAAGAAAAATTGGAAGTAATTAAAAGAAAATGAATGACATATACTGACATCCTGTCGCAGAAAGCAGATTGTTAGGAGAGCTGAAAGCTGATACTAAGTATTCAAACAAACAAATCTTTCACTACAGACTCAAAGTAGTCGTCACATGTATTAAAGCATATAAATTAATTGAATGCATTTGTATATGCTATTCTGAGTTTTAGTTTCAATAAGGCACAATTTCTCCTTTTACTTCCTGAATGTGTAAATGAAGTAATCCCCTCTCTTTTTATTTCTATCGGTCTCACTCCAGCTACTTCTTTTGTCAGAATCGGATGAGTGGAGCCAGTGCTTTAGGAAAGATAAATCTTAAAGGATTTATCTGGCGGATAGCAGTGGAAAAACCCTTTTTTGAGGTTGAAAAATGTACCAAACACTGTTCTCTCCTCCAATGCTTGTTAAGACCCTGATATCCGGGGTCCACATGAATCGCTTAGAGGCACAATCACAACACTGCTGATAGTGTGCGAGGGCCAAAGATTTTGGGGTCTACTACTAAGTATAGCATTTACTTATTCCAGTTTTGTCAGTACGTATTATATTATCTACATAATGATTTGAGTAAAAAGTTGTATTGAAAAATTTTCATTAATTCGATTTTTTTTTTTTTTTTTTTTTTTTTTTGTTCCCCATTTGCTTTAATGGCAGAAGCATGCAAGCTCCATGAGCTCCAAAGTTTCTTTGTTTTAACATTCCCTATTTTCCCTAAAATTCGATTTTGAATCCAAAATTCCTATCTTCGTTCTGAGACTTTTGGACCCCACTGTATGTGGCCCCTCTGTCCTTCTGTCACAGTACATACGGAGGGCGATAAAGTGGAGGCATAAAAGGCATAAAATGTCCTTAGCCTCAAGGGTGACTCCTACAAATAATATCCCCTATTGGCCACAGGGATCAGGACCACCACGCTTGCCTAGAGCATGCCATATGGTTGCTGACGGATACGGAGGACGGGAACTAGGTTCCTCTACTCCTGACGGCAGGAGTACATATCATTTGTTAATCAGTCACCGGTTAGATGTTGCAATTAGTTGGGGCAACAACAATTAGCAGTACCTATGGTTCCTGTCTAGCTGATTGATTTTTAGCCTCACAAAAACACTAGTGCACATCTCAACTAACTTCAGTCAGATTCAGCTAAAACAAATCTTATCTTTAATGCACTTGAATTTAGCTTCTTTTTCCCTCATTTTGTTCTTGTTTGAAAATTGTCAGTGTCATTTGTTTTTCCTAAGGAAGCATTTAAACAAGGCTTTTTATCTGTCCATTATCAGCCACTGCGATAACAAGCATATGATTATGATAATTAACACTTATTCTGACCTTTCTTTGGTCTTGTTTGAAGCTGAAACAGAACTCGGATATATTAACTCAGCCCAGCTATAGCTGGAGGAAGCTGGATTAGTGGTACACTTTTAAAATACAATTTTATATGCTTATACAGAACTTCTATTAAATTAGTATTCTGATCTCAATATACAGCACAAACAAAAGCATTTGTTTATATTTTTTATTAATTAGCATCTTATTTTTGTAAAGCATTGATTATTATTTAAACTGTAAAAAGAAGACATCGAGATTACAGTTATTTGTGATTTTTTTTTGAAAGGTTTATGGCAATTGAAATTGAATATAGCTTTACACTTAAAAGGTTGGTAGACAATTTTTTTATGCCAAAATCTTGCATATTGTTCATGTCTTGTGGGTAAACTATTATAACAGCGAGAATTTTTAATAATTAGGTTGAGCCATCATCTGTGACATGTAAAGCAATGCTTTATATGGGTGTAACGGTCATAATATATCACAATAAAAAAATGCAACAATATGTATTATGCCGTGACAATCTGCATTGTGTATAGTTATTAAGTTAAGTTAAAAATTAAGTTTACAGAGTTTTAGTTTCAAATATTTTGGGTCAAACCCAGCCTTTGGGTTACATTTTTAAATTGCATTTTTAATCCAACGTTTGGGTTTGTCCATATTTGACCCAAAATTGTGTTAAAACAACCCAGCATTTGTAATGTGTAATGTTGAATATAATGTATGGGGGAATATGTGCGTGTCCTGATTTTTGTCTAACATAATTCTGTATTGTCAGCTTCAGAATCATGAATATTTTTATTTTTGTCAACATTTTTGTGTCCTGTGCATTGGGAAGTCAAAGCAATAATATTATATCAAGATATGTATGGTATTGAAACCTGAAATGAGAGTATCCTTACTATGTTTCTCCTTGGCTCTTTGCTGCTTGTAAGCATAGTCTTGAGATGTAAATCTGAGAGTTACATGTCAGTGATGTTTACAGGACTTGAGGTGTTGACTCTGACCAGTCTAATAAGATTTAGAAGCCCTCTGTGTTCACACAGTGCTGACATACAGCTTTTTTTGCTGTTTGTCATATTGCTGATCAAGGCAGAAAACACCATTTGCTCATGATAATTGTGTGTTCAATATATGTTCCTTGAAAATGCCGCCCCTGCAACTGCTCACGGCATCATTAAAATGCACGAATCAATTGTTGTTGTGCCATGGCGTATATGTTCCACTCCAAACAAGTAGGGAATGATGGATACTGATGTTGACCAAATCTGACGCAAGTCCCTTTGGCCACAGTTTGCCACAAAAGGTCTTGATGTACAGTATTCAACTGGAGAATCCACATATCCCCCCACCTCACTTTAAACTGGCTGGCAGATAAAGGTCTTCCCCATGAAAGAGGCTTGTCAGACCATTTGCATCTGAATACCAACTGCGTTTGGCACATTCATGAAGACTTTGGAAAGTTTGCATACTGAATCAGAGGGTGGACGCACATTCCCCAAGCCATGCCAGCATAGTTATAAGGGCAGAAAGTAGAGTGATGGCGGTACTTGAGAGGCCCAGGGCATGAAAGTTGGGTCAAGTGCACTCTATTTCACCTGTGTCAAATGGCTCTTAGCAGTTTATGTTGTTCTGCCATGTACGAGACCTTCTGTAAAAAGCATACTGTCGTTCAGTTCAGAAAGAGCTACTTTTCTTTGGTCCAATTTTGTGTGGCTTTTTGTTATTGAAACCATACTGTTTGTAAAATTAGCTTTTACACAAAGTCATATATCATGCTGCATGCAAAAGTAAAGAGACATTATCTTGAAAAATTTCTACAGATAATTGAAAACAATTATTTTGCAATACAAGCAAAAAAAGACGCAATTTAATTAAATATCAAACTGCAAAAAAGTTTTTTTTTCTTCTCTTACCTGCAATATATCTTGATTTATTTTAATACCATTTATACATTTTGTTCTTGTTTTATGTAAGTTTTTACATCCTGAAACATAAACCTTGGACACTTTTGCTACATTAATGCATAAAATACATTTGCCAGCAGGTTAAGAAGAATATTTATATTATATTATATTTAGAGCTGTCAAACGATTAATCGCGATTAATTGCATCCAAAATAAAGTTTGTGTTTACATAAAATATGTGGGTGCACTGTGTATAATTATTTTTTATATATAAATACATACACATGCATGTATATTTAAGAAAAAAATATGATTTATATATAAAATATTTAAATTTATATATAATATAAATTATATATAAATATATACAGTATATACATTACAAATATTTAAAAATGTGTGTGTATTTATATATATAAAATAATTATACACAGTAGCATTTTTGCTAACATTTGAAATGAGATGTGATCTATTTAAAATTGTTTTTACTGAGGCATTTATTATATCCCTAGGTTTGTCATACCATATCAGTGTCAACCCAATTTACAATGCGAACTGTGCAAAATGCTGACAGCAGCAATAACAGGAGCTCAGCGCTAAAGGACATGCTGGCAAGCAGAATGGTAGATCAGATACAGAGCATCTGATACTGGCACCATTTTACCTCAAGCCCCTTGTCAAGAATTATTCTCAGTTGTTTCTGGCGGTAATGGAAAACCTTTAAAATCAAACAACATATCTCTCCCATCACCATGCAACTGTTAAAAATGTTGCGAATCAGTATGTCGCAATTAACTTACTTTTAATGACAAAACATCTCCTGTTTGTCCTGCTAGAGCCATTTAAGATTGAACTCTTTTCTCAAGCTGTTGTTTTTATCAATTGCCAGCAATGAGTCCTGGAGAGGGACAAGGAGTGAGAGGAGGGGCCCGGGGTAAACAGAGCAGCCAAGAGATTTAAAACAGGAGACCCCCAAGGTCAGACCTCATCCATTCCCCTGAGAGAGAACAATGACGGAGGAGAGAACAGGAATTAACATGGACTGAATGCAGCTGTGTGAGTGTTTGTGAGGGTATGAGAGGAGATGTTGGGAGAAACGGAAAGAGAGAGAGAGGGAGAGTGACGAGAAGAGCATAGATGAAGGAGAGAAAGCTGTCATATACACAATAAGATTAATAATATACCTTTAGATGAGAAGGTCCAGGGACAAGCAGTGGAAAACCCTGAAAGTTTTGGTTGATAGTTTGGAGGGTGAACTTTGTGTGATCACCTTTGCCCTGATGACCACAGGGTGCCTGGATCTACAACACGTTTGGCCTTGACCGCTCTGAGGTAAGATGTGATGAATTTTACCTGCTGGAAATCACCAGAATGTTCATATTTCTGTAACCTGTTTGATTTGAATGAGAAGGAAATAAGCTGTAATTAAGATGGCATGGAGTTTCATGAAAGGGATACTTCCATGTGGATTTAGTTTCAAGAGATGACGCTGAGGGAGATGGGTTTCCTGTGGTCTCCAAAACAAACAGTAATTCCTGTCTTAGCTCATGCTTCTTTCTGAATGTAACCCATCACAGTGGGTGGTGTGTTGGGTTAATGCTGTGTTAAGAAGCTACACAATCCTTTCATTGTATTTGACTATCAGTTATTAGTTATATTGTTTGACCTCCTCCGAGGACAAAGAACAACTGCTGTGGCTTTTATCCCGAAACTCTGGTGTGTTAGAGGTGAAGTGTTTTGCGCTTGTACTGATTTGGCAAATTGACTGCAATTTTCATCTTGTATAGTACTGATTTAACAGAGGACATTTTTCTCTTCTGCATCAGTCAATCAAAAACACTGGTAATGGGTTGTGAATATGGCAGCTAATTAGTCAACAAATTCAGTTATATTGTGTTTCTCCATTGGTCTGGTATGATGGGAACATTAGGGGAAAACAAAGCACATTGTACGTAAAAAAAATGCAAATAAATATTATTGTGCATAACTAGGATAGAAAAGTTAAGGAAGCTTGTTTCCGCCACTGAATATAAAAATAAAATAAATAATTGTGACTTTTTATCTCACAATTCTGACTTTTTTCTCACAATTGCGAGTTTATATCTTTGCAATTCTGACTTTTATTTCTCAGAATTGCGAGATAAAAAGTCAGAATTGCGTGATATAAAGTCGAAATTGCATGTTATAAAGTCAGAATTGTGAGATATAAAGTCAGATTTGTGTGATATAAAGTCAAAATTGCGAGATAAAAAGTCAGAATTGGCTGATATAAAATCAGAAATTGCGTGATATAAAGTCAGGAATTGCAAGATATAAAGTCAGAATTGCGAGATATAAAGTCAAAATTGCGTGATATAAAGTCAAAATTGGGTGATATAAAGTCAGAATTGCGAGATATAAAGTCAGAATTGCGAGATATAAAGTCAGATTTGCGTGATATAAAGTCAGAATTGCGAGATATAAAGTCAAAATTGGGTGATATAAAGTCAGAATTGCAAGATATAAAGTCAGAATTGTGAGATATAAAGTCAGAAATTGCGAGATATAAAGTCAGATTTGCGTGATATAAAGTCAGAATTGGCTGATATAAAGTCAGAATTGCGAGATATAAAGTCAGAATTGCAAGATATAAAGTCAGAATTGCGAGATATAAAGTCAAAATTGGGTGATATAAAGTCAGAATTGCGAGATATAAAGTCAGATTTGCGTGATATAAAGTCAGAATTGCGAGATATAAAGTCAGAATTGCAAGATATAAAGTCAGAAATTGCGAGATATAAAGTCAGAAATTGCGTGATATAAAGTCAAAATTGGGTGATATAAAGTCAGAATTGCGAGATATAAAGTCAGAATTGCGAGATATAAAGTCAGAATTGCGAGATATAAAGTCAGATTTGCGTAGATATAAAGTTCAGAATTGCGAGATATAAAGTCAGATTTGCGTGATATAAAGTCAGAATTGCGAAATATAAAGTCAGAATTGCGTGAAATAAAGTCAGAATTGCGTAGAAATAAAGTCAAAATTGGGTGATATAAAGTCAGAATTGCGAGATATAAAGTCAGATTTGCGTGATATAAAGTCAGAATTGCGAGATATAAAGTCAGAATTGCGTGAAATAAAGTCAAAATTGGGTGATATAAAGTCAGAATTGCGAGATATAAAGTCAGATTTGCGTGATATAAAGTCAGAATTTGCGAATATAAAGTCAGAATTGCGTGATATAAAGTCGCAATTCTGAGAAAAAAGACAGAAAAGTGACTTTATCTCACAATTCTGACTTTTTTTCTCACAATTGTGAGTTTACATTCGCAATTCTGACTAACACATAATTGCGAGTTTATATGTCGAAATTCTGACATCTTTCACAGAATTGTGAGATATAAACTCACAATTGCGACTTATCAGGCCAATTCTAAGCGGAAAAAAGGAATTATTATATTGATTAATGATAATACAAAAGTGATTTGAGAACAATATCTTTGGACACTTTAAAAGATTTATTTGAAGTGTTTATTCGAAATGTTCAACTGGTAAATAACATTTCTGCAGCTGTTTAGTATTTGTGCAATTTTATTCATTTCCAGAATTGTCATTGCAAATTCATTGTAGATTAAATTAATGAATTGCATGTCTTTTTTTTTCTTTTGTTGACTTTTACGATAATGATTAGCATATTTCTCATGACAGTCCCCAATTGCCCCAACCATGGCTGTGAGGTCAGTCTAAACATGCATTTCCATAACCAATTTGTATCACATCCCGTCCCTATTCCAATTCATTTACACCCAACTGTCTTCTCTAATAATGACCCTTCCTCCTCTAACCTTTGGCCCGTATCATTCACCCTCTCTCCTTTTGGCCTGTAGCCCGCTGTCATTATCATCCACACCAACTGCCATGTGTTCAACTGATCTGATCATTACACTTGGGGAATGAGTTGGTCTCTATGCATCATTAATGATTAATTAATGCCAAGCATCATAAATAAGATCATTTATATGGACGAGCTCCTCAGTTACTCTGCCCATTGTGACCAGAAAGCCCAAAGGAGTAGAAGTGGAGGGTCATTTGAGAAGGAGTGTGTGTGTACGCACCAACTGTCGATGAATGCCAGTTTGAGTTAATGGCACATCTAAAAAAAAATATTTTTCTTCACAGATCTTCTAACTGTGTGTGTGTGTGTGTGTGTTAGAGAATGCACAACAAACACTACTATTCAAAAGTTTGACATCAGTAAGATTTTTTTGTATTTAGAATTTATTTTACATTTATTTATTCAAATAATTGTTCTTTTGAACTTTCAGTTAAAGGAGTAGTTCACTTTAAAAAAAACTTTTGCTGATAATTTACTCACCCCATGTCATCCAAGATGTCTATGACTTTCTTTCTTCAGTCAAAAAGAAATTAAGGTTTTTGATGAAAACATTTCAGGATTTTCTCCATATAATGGACTTCAATGGGATCCAAATGGTTCAAGGTCCAAAAGAGAGTTTCAGTGCAGCTTCAAAGGGCTTTAAACGACACCAGAAGATGAATGAGGATCTTATCTAGTGAAACGATCAGTCATTTTAAAAATAAATTAAAAAGTTTAAGTTTTATAAGCACAAATGGTCACATTGCTCTGTTCTGTGATGAGCGTTCGTGACTCTCCTGTTCGAACTCGTTCATCAAAATGAACAAATCTTTTTCGAGTCCTAGATAAGACCCTTATTCATCGTCTGGTGTCGTTTAAAGCCCTTTGAAGCTTCTCTGAAACTATCATTTGGACCTTGAACCGTTTGGTTCCCAATGAAGTCCATTATATGGAGAAAATCCTGGAATGTTTTCATCAAAAAACGTAATTTCTTTTCGAATGAAGAAAGAAAGACGTGGACATCTTGGATGACATGGGGGTAAGTAAATTATCAGCAAAAGTTTTTTTTAAAGTGAACTACTTTAATCAAAGTATCCTTAAAAAAAAGTATCACAAAAATATTATGCAGCAAAACTGTTATCAAAATTGATGAGATGTTTTTCTTAATTAATTTCTGACAGTTGCTCTTGTTTGTTCTTCAGGTTGAGAAGAAACCGTGAAGACAGGTTAAAGTCATGGCAGTTGGGTGGAGACCGGCCACCCTTCTCCTTGTCTTCATCCTGACGTTCCTCTGCCCCTCGGATGGAACCACGTACCTCTCTGGCCAGAAGATGAGGTCTCGTCTTCAGAGGGATCGACGAAACGTTCGTCCAAACATCATTCTCATTCTTACTGATGACCAAGACATTGAACTCGGTGTGTTGCCTATTTGCATTTCTATCTGTGTGTGGGTGCATATTGTGAATTTGTGCACAGTAGACATCAAGTATGAGTATGATCTACAATTATCATATAATTTACTTAAATTCTGTGGAGAAGGGCATCTTACACATTCATTCCAGTAGCATCGGCCAACTGCTGAGGTCAGTTGTGCCAAACGTGCTGTTTTTCTACTCGATTTTTGGCACTTTAATCACTGAAGTGGCAACATAATGGCCTCACTGCTGGTCTTTGTTCAGGCTTTTCACTCAAACCCTTTTAGGGAGGAAATTTATGGTCAAGCATCTGTTACATAAAACAATCTGGATCTCTTTTGCTCTGTCTCCCTCTTTTTCGAATCTACATATATTGCCCATTTTTCCCTAAAGGCTCCATGCAGGCTATGAACAAAACAAAGCGCATAATGATGCAGGGCGGCACCCACTTCTCCAATGCGTTTGCCACCACTCCGATGTGCTGCCCTTCTCGATCCTCCATCCTGACTGGGAAATATGTGCACAACCACCACACCTACACCAACAACGAGAACTGCTCATCACCGTCCTGGCAGGCCCACCATGAACCGCACACTTTTGCCGTCCACCTCAACAATTCAGGCTACAGGACAGGTTAGTAAACAGCATGGATCTGGATATGCAGTATTTTTGTAATACTGAAGTTGCTTTTTGATCTCAAAATAATCATTTTCTGTTACAGCCTTTTTTGGGAAGTACCTGAATGAGTATAATGGGTCTTATGTGCCTCCTGGATGGAGGGAATGGGGTCGCTCTTGTGAAGAATTCTCGTTTCTACAACTACACACTGTGCCGGAACGGTGTCCGAGAAAAGCATGGCTCAGAGTATCCGAAGGTTGTCCACTGTCTTTTCAAAGAACATGTCTGAACATTGTACTATGAAAATTCCTTACGTACAGTAGACCAAGTGTAAAACTGTCATATCAGTTCAGCTCATTCACAGTATTTACCCAACATATTTAAGGACGTATAATGTATTGGTATCATATCGGTTAAAGGAGTAGTTAAGGGAGTGATAATTTAATCACCCCAATGTTATCCAAGATGTTCACGTCTTTCTTTCTTCAGTCGAAAAGAAATTAAGGTTTTTGAATAAAACATTCCAAGATTTTTTCCATATAATGGACTTCATTGGGAACCAAATGGTTCAAGGTCCAAATAAGAGTTTCAGTGCAGCTTCAAAGGGCTTTAAACGACACCAGACGATGAATAAGGGTCTTATCAAGGACCCTTCGAGTCATGACTCGAAAAAAGATTTGTTCATTTTGATGAACGAGTTTGAACAGGAGTCACACAAACGCTCGTCACAGAACAGAGCAAGGCGAGCATTTGTGCTTATAAAACTTAAACTTTTTTATTAGTTTTTTAAATGACCGATCGTTTCGCTTGATAAGACCCTTAATCATTGTCTGGTGTCGATTTAAAGCCCTTTGAAGCTGCACTGAAACTCCCATTTGGACCTTGAACCGTTTGGTTCCCATTGAAGTCCATTATATGGAGAAAATCCTGGAATGTTTTCATCAAAAACTTTAATTTCTTTTCGACTGAAGAAAGAATGACATGGACCTCTTGGATTACATGGGGTGAGTAAATCTTTAAGCAAAAGTTTTAATATTGGTGAATCTTTGAACATAATAATTGACGAACACGAATCTAGGATTAAATTATACACCAATGTGAAAGAGTCGGTAAGATATTTTTTTTCCTTAAAATAAATTAATACTTTTTTTCAGCAAGGATGCATTCAATTGATCAAATGGGACGGTAAAGACATTCACAATGTTACAAAAAGATTTTATTTGTAATACATGCTGTTGTTTTCAACTTTATATTCATGAAGGAATCCTCTCAAATCGTCCTGACTGCTTTCAAAAACGAAAAAAATCTTACCGACCCCAAGCTTTTGAACAGTAGTGTATGTGTTTAGATACTTTCTTGTATCAGACAGATTTCCCTTTTAATATGACTTATTTTACAGGACTATCTCACGGATGTAATCACAAATGACAGTATCAACTACTTCCGTATGTCAAAGAGGATGTACCCGCACAGGCCTGTGATGATGGTCCTGAGCCACGCTGCCCCCATGGGCCGGAAGACGCAGCACCTCAGTACAGCAGCGCCTTCCCCAATGCATCTCAACACATGTAAGGCCCTCTTTCTCTTTCTTTCTTTCTCTCGCTCACTAGGAGAATTCACAGTCTTGCATGAGGTTATAGCTTCATAAATCTCATTCGGTTTAAATTTCTCAGTCTCCAGCACTTTATCAAATGTTCTCATGCCATTTGAGATATGACAGCCTAATAAATAATGATCGCTGTATAGAACTATAGCCACTATTCTCATTACACATTAGGTAGTTTTAATGAACCACCTCTTATGACTTACTTTCTTGGTTTATTGCAGGAATAGAGGTTTGATTATGTATTCTGTGTACAGTAATTGTTTCCATAGTGCCTCCGGCAAATGAGTTTAGGCTCAGAGAGAGATATACAGTGCTATTATTATAATATCATGATTTATTATTTGCATTGATATTCATTCATAGGTCCCATTAGAGGTATAAAGTCTATTGCTAGTGCATAAACCAAACTAGCATACTTTTATATCTAAACACATGTGCAATCACAAGTTCACTGTTATTTTACTATTTTTTTTATTTATAATTTTAATGGCTGATTCATCAAGCTGCAGCTGAAATGTACAATGCAAATGTATGCAAATCAAATCTTCTCAAACAGTGCAAACCAAAAGAAGACAATGCATTGGCCTTTACAATATGAAACAAGACTTCAGAATTCAGCACAATGAAATTTCTCTGTAATGTTATTCAGCACCAGCAGCACACAATTAATTACATACAAATCTTCTCCATTTAACAGACGTTTGAACACTCATGTTATGCATAATAAGTAAGACTGTGACTAAATATTCTTGTCAAAAATGTTAAGTTTTATTCATAGACAGTAAAATGTATAACAAATGCACAGAAAACAGCTTTTAACAATTCTGAAAATGTCCCCACACAGAACACCAAGCTACAACCACGCCCCTAACCAAGACAAGCACTGGATCCTGCGTTACACGGGACCCATGAAGCCTGTGCACATGCAGTTCACCAATATGTTACAGAGAAGAAGGCTGCAGACCCTGCTTTCAGTGGATGACAGCGTTGAGAAGGTCACTGATATCATGATAACCTTACAATATAGCACATAGATCATATTTTATATAGAAGTTAGTTCCAATCCTTATACATATTCGTTTTTTTTTTTGTCTATGTGGTGTTATAAGAGTGCTGGCAGTACTTATATGTTTTTATCACTCCGCCAATCTGTCTGTTAGTCGTTCTAAAGTCGTGAAACTCGTTTAAAATCGACTCCTTCTGCAGGTTACATCGTTAGTAATTGACTGAATAAGTGAGTAATTTTAATAATTCATTAAATAAACACTGATTCATTCAGGAATGAACAAAGAAGTCACTGTTTATTAGTAAGTCATTAAATCATTCACTGAACTGATTCATTCAAAACACACATTCAGATTTAGGAAAGACACGCCAACTATTGTTTATTGCTTTTGACATACTTAATTGTTCTTCTGTGACTTCGTTTGAAACCAATATTGGCAATATTGTGTCAACTGTTAAAAATGTTGGGGTCAAGTATTTTAAAGAGATGCATAGTTTTATTCAAAAAGAACACCTTACATTGATTAAAAGTGATTTAAATTTTCTATTTTATTTTAAGTTTCCACAAAAATATTGAACATCACAGCTGTTTTCAACATTGATAATAATTAAGAAATGTTTCTTGAGCACCAAATCAGCATATTAGATTGATTTCTGAAGAATCATGTGACTGAAGACTAGAGTAATGATGCTGTAAATTAAGCTTTGCCATCACATTAATAAATTACGCTTTAAAATATATTAAAATTGTAAACTATTAAAGAAAATAAAATGATTGAATAGAAAGCTACAATTTAAATTTTAAATTATATTCATATTTCACAATACTGTTTTTACTTTATTTTAATTAAATAAACTTTTTAAATACATTAATAAAACCTACCCCAAAATGTTGAATGCTAGTGTAAGTTTCACAATATTTACCTTTTGTTTATAAAACTGTTTTATGAAAGCAATCATTTTTGTTAGTTTACTAGAATAACTAGCAAACCCACGACAAATACCTTGTACATTTATACCCATGGTACTTGGCAATAAAGGTGATTCTGATTGTTGAGGCACATCAGCATCTAACACATGAGAGATGCCTCTGAAATGTACAGAAAATTTTAGAAATGGACGTGTGTAACTAGCCTAAAGTTGTAACGTGCTGTTTACTATTTCCCCCACAGATTTACAATATGTTGGTGGAAACTGAAGAGCTTGATAACACCTACATCATTTACATGTCTGATCATGGCTATCACATTGGCCAGTTTGGCTTGGTGAAGGGCAAATCAATGCCATATGATTTTGACATTCGAATCCCCTTCTACCTGAGAGGGCCGAATGTGGAGGCAGGTGGCATGTAAGTCAAAGACATTAAGCTCACAACTTAACAAAGAAAATGCTAAAGATAAAACATTGTTGATTCTAAGTTTGTGATCTCCTGCAGTAATCCTCACATAGTCCTGAATGTTGACCTAGCCCCTACCTTGCTGGACATGGCCGGAGTGGATATTCCACTGGAGATGGATGGCAAGTCCATCCTCAAGCTGTTGGAAACAGAACAACCTGTCAACAGGTGCTAAAATCCACCAACATTTAATGTAATCCATAAACATTTCAGCCTTTTTCCTCATTATATTCTTCCAGTTTTACCAGGTTTCATTCTTACAAGAAGGTGAAAGTGTGGAGGGATTCATTCCTTGTAGAGAGGGGTGAGTACATTTGATCAGGCCAGATGAACCCATGCATTTTTAATCGAACTCCGTATCACAAACTCTTACACTGTATCGCTCTGAAAAAGATTTGTAACCCCAGAAATTGATTAGACACGACTCCATTAGAGAGGCACCAGATGGCACACTGACATCGGACACATCTACAAATTTCGAGTATCTAATTCTTTGCTGTTTTTGAATGGCTACCTGATGTGATCTCTTTCCGATCTACAGGAAGCCTCTGCATAAGCTAGCAGATGGCAAAGAGGTGGAACAAAATTCGCTGCCAAAGTTTCAGCGGGTCAGAGACCTGTGTCAAAGAGCTGAGTACCAGACTCCCTGTGAGCAACCAGGGCAGGTAAATATTCCCTTTCAATTACCATGGCATATTCCCTTGATTATTTCCAGTGATTGCCATCTGTCCAGTGCTTTCTAAGTAACCACTTCTCCTCTGTGCAGAAGTGGCAGTGTATTGAGGATTCCACTGGTATGCCGAGGCTGTATAAGTGTAAAGGGATGGCTGGTCTCTATGCTCCTCGTGCTCTGGGCCTGATGGCTGCCAGCAGGGAGAGATGAACAGAGCCCATTCCACATCAGACCACTGTGATTGTGAACCCAAAATGCCTCTCAAGAGGAAGAAGGCACTCACCAAAAAGAGTGCGTAACAGAATATATTCACATATTTTGTCCAAGTGGTCTTGCTTGCTCAGTGGTTTAGGAGTTGTTGTTTTTTATGGATAAGACTAATAATAATTGTGTATGCCACAGCATTGTGGGCAGCGCTTTGACATATAGCACAGCTGTTGAGTTTAAGTCCTGGCTCAAGGTCCTTTGCTGATCTTCTCCCTGTTATTTCCTCTCTCGTCTATTCACTTATAAATATTTGAATCACAATTTTAAATTATTAATATTAATGGGGTTAGTTCAAAGGAGGCCTGGAAAAGCTGTTTGTTAGTATGAGGGAGTTACAATATATCATTTGTTTGGAACTCTTTGGAAGTGTGAAGTTTAAAATTTGCGGACAAAAAAAAGGTATTTTAAGGTATTAAGATCCCCCAAAAATGGAACAAGTAAACATCTACTATAATATAATGAAACATTTCAGATATTTGTATGTAGCAAAATTATATATAGCAAAAATAAAAGAAGTCAGGAAACGTGCTAATTTTAAAGCAGTACTTTGCAAGATTTCAGTTTTTGTCAAACCCCTTGAGTCGCTGTGGAGTATACAGACAGGGGCCATCTTAGAAATAGTCTCGAATAAGTTCGATCCCCGAATGCCGTTCATACAGTTCAGCAGCACGACGTTCGTGGTTTGACTTATCGAGACTATTTTCTAAGATGGCTTCTGTCTGTATACACAAAGTGAACTGTCTTTATAAAGTATCTTCTTATTAAACAGTCTGTACACTTACAAATTTCTCAATGCTTTGTTTTGCATGTATGAACCCTCATTATGTTACTGTGGTAGTGTGGGGCTATTTTGAGCCTTGTTAGTGGTATAAACTAATGATTTCTTTTTACTTAGTAAATGCCCCCATTACTAGCATTATACGCTAAACAGTTTTTAGAGATAAAACTCTTTACATTCGATTATCATGAAAACAAATCTCAGAGAACGGTTGACTAGGTACCGATGTTTTATTAGACCAAAGGTTCATTTTGCACCGGGGTTCTTCTTTAAGGTGTAAAAAAAAAACTGCATAGAGCGGCTTTAAATGGCAACCAATGAAGAAACTTTTTGCAGCCAGAGGGGCATCAGCCAAAAAGGGCTAACCAGATATTAATTATGCTCATCAAAACCATATCCAAAATTTTAATTTTGACACAAATTGCCCACCCTGCCCATGTCATACCAAATCTGCAGTATTTCCTTATTCTTGGAACAAAAATGAGATTTAATAAATAAAATAAAAATGGATTTTGAATTATACTGTCAAACTCCAAATAGGACAAAAATGTATCAGTTCTTTTTATTTTTAGGAATTGTGTTCATATAAAAGATCAAATTAGACCATGTCGTAGATATAATGTAGTTTAAAAAATAATATACCTGTATCTGTAACAAAGTCCATATGCAATATTCCAGAGTTGAAGACCAAGAAGAGTTTGCCACGGAAATTGTTGGGCCCGCTCTGCCACGTATCAGTTGGACTCAGATGTGTTCACTCTGGACCTGGAGAAGGGCTACCAGCCCCTCAATCTGAACACCAGCCTTATGCTAGGCAGAAAGCAGGCAGTGTATGGAGACAATGAAGAATATAGCGGAATGGAACCCGCAGACAACAACTTCAACACCCTCACGCCACCTGCTGCTCTTAAAGTCACCTACAGGTTCATTACAGACACTCAGTTACTGTGGATGATAACAAATGATAACAAATCTGTGGTTTCTATTATGTAAAGCTTTTCTTTTTTGTTCAGGTGCTCAATTCTGATGAATGACACAGTCAGGTGTGATGGTGGATTATATAAATCTCTACAAGCATGGAAAGATCACAAACTACACATTGAGCATGAGGTAAGATCGTGGATACATTTTTCTAATACAACCTGAATAAAAATAATAACAAAATAATGCTTAAATGAAAAACAAAATAATGCTTAAATTTACCACATTCCCAACTAACATGAACGTTCAGACAAAGTTTCCTAAAAGTTATGAACAAATGTTTTTCCAGTAACGTCAATAGAAAGTTTATTTAAAGTTATCCGGTCTTTAATAATGGTCTCAAAACAGCACAAAAAAACATTTCTATACATCATTCCTGGAACTTTTTTGTTGAAACATTTTAGTTCATCTAACTTTTTTAAAAATGTTCCCACTTGTTTCAGAATTTTTCAGAGAACATTCAAAAGTAACGTTCCCATAATGACTTATAAAATGGAATGTTCCCTTAACATTTGTATAACTAATAAAAACATTTAAGACTGGACATTTTGAAGATTCAGAAAAAAACGTTTCCATAACTTAACAAAACCTTCTTGGGTTAGGTTTTACTTTTAACCGCTTTTTGCTCTTTATGTAGATTGAGACTTTGCAGACCAAAATAAAGAACCTCAGAGAGGTCAAAGGGCATCTAAAGCAGGTTCGACCAAAAGAGTGTGAATGCAACCAAAACACGTAAGCTTTTCATACTTTCATTAACTGCTTAAGTGTTGGCTTGATCTTTTTCACACAATTGACTTAATCATGTAATATTTCCTTTAAAGGTATCAGAACAACAATAGAGCACTGTTCAAACTCAAATCAGGGCGCATACATTCTGTCAAGTAAGTTTTTAATCATCATCTGTCATTAACTTCAAGGAAGGCACATTAATGCCTAATGTTGAAATCTAACTAACATACTTAGACAGTTAAAGACATCTATTCTTTTAATCTAAGTGGAATGACCTCCAAAGATAAGAAACAGTGGCTGATGAAAGAACAGAAACGCAGGAAGAAGCTGAGGAAGCTCCTGAAGCGCCTCCGGAATAATGACACTTGCAGCATGCCTGGCCTCACCTGCTTCACACATGACAACCAACACTGGCAGACCGCCCCCTTCTGGACAAGTACCGCATAGCACATCACTCCAGTTGTTTTATGCCACAAAACTTTTACTTAGTTAAATCATTTCACTTAATTTGTTTTTGTGTTGTCAGTGGGGACGTTTTGTGCTTGCACGAGTGCCAACAATAACACTTACTGGTGTCTGAGGAAAATCAATGAGACGCACAACTTCCTATTTTGTGAGTTTGCCACTGGCTTCCTGGAGTATTTTGATCTTAACACAGACCCTTATCAGGTAGATCTTTATCTTTTTAACTCTTTTACCATTTTTATAATTTAATAAGATTTGTCATGTAGTCATGGGAACCCCCATAATTTCCACTGCAGCTGATAAATGGCGTGAGCACGCTCGATCGTGATGCGGTGAATCACATGCACCAGGAGCTCATGAAACTTCGCAGCTGCAAAGGTCACAAAGAGTGCAATCAGGAGACAGGTGAGTCATGCCATGTGTGTGAGGAAAATCTTTGCTTTGATGTTGCATTTCAACATAATACCAACAAATATACAATTTATAACCAAGTGACTCATATCTCCTACAGGTGGTAAAGAAAGAAACTCTTTGTATGATTATAGGTATGGCTTCATTCTGATGTTTTATGGCTGATTAAAGAATAATATTATTAATATGTTTATATCTTTTATTCTGTCTGGATATATTTGAGATAGAAATCTTTTGTAACATTATAAATGTTATCTTTTTCAACATTGATTATAACAGCAAATGTTTCTTGGGTATCTGGGTAAATCTTTTAGATCATTAGAAGGATTTCTGAAGGATCATGTGACAATGAGCAATAGAGTCATAATGCTGAAAATTCAGTTTGCAATCATTTAAATAAATTACTTTTTACAAAAAAAAAAAGATTTATTTTAAATTCTAATAATATTTTTTTTTATTAGGGCTGTCAAACGACTAATCGCATTCAAAATAAAAGTTTGTGTTTACATAATATATGTGGGTCCACTGTGTATAATTATTTTAGATATATAAATACACACACATGTTTGTATATATTTAAAATGTATTTTCATGTATATACTGTATATAGATTTATATATAATTTATATTATATATAAATTTAAATATGTTATAGATAAATAATAATTTTTCTTAAATATATATGCATGTGTGTGTATTTATATATATATATATATATATATATATATATATATATATATATATATATATAATTATACTCAGTGCACCCACATATATTATGTAAAGACAAACTTTTATTTTGGATGCGATTAATCGCGATTAATCGTTTGATAGCGCTAGTTTTTACTTGATTTTTCTATCAAGAGACTTCAAAGAATTATTATATACTCTATTCGATTTATTAATTAGTTATAAAGTTAGTTATAAAGGCTTTAACAGATCTGGATCTTGGGAAATAAATGTTCTGTGTTTGTGTTTGTGTATTACAATATAAACATGGTTTATGAGGACACCTGTGTCCTAGAATATACAGTTTGAACAGTATAAAACCATTATGCCTATGGAGAGGATGGTAAAACAATAAATACAATAAAAAGTGTTTTTTAGAGTTGTGTTAAGGGGTAGAGAGAGTTAGGATATAGAACATACAGTTTGTACAATATAAAAGTCATTGTCAATGGAAAGTCCCCATAAAAAATGAAAACCCAACTTCTGTGTGTGTTCTCCACATGCTTCAGGCCCCTTCATCGTCGAAAGAGGCCAAAAGTGAAGAAACCATCCTCCAAATCAATGTGAGTTTGTTGTACACACCATCTGCTTAATATAATTCAGCCAGCCAGTTATCAGCACTAATCCTCAGTAGTCCTCCTCCCTCTGTCATACAGTGTATGTGCATGCTGTCCCTCGCTGCATGAGCAGCTTTTCAATTCTCCAGACATTTCTTTAGATGCACACGTGACGACAAGAGTCCTTCATTACTGATAAGAAAAAGTGTGTTAAAGTACAGAGTGGTGCAGCGCAGCCCCACTGCCATAATTACACTTTGTCCTCGTTTTGTACATGACTTTCTTTTGTCTTATGTTCTTACTTTGCTCAAACCTAGACTCCTGTTATCAGAACTAAGTTTTTTTTTATTGTCTGTTTACACAGGGGTCAAATTTGGGAAGGATGGGTTGGTTAGTTTATCACTACTATCCACTGTGAAGGATACACAGAGGTGAGGAATGTGGACTGATGAACTCCTGACCCGAGGACTGCAAGTAAACTCTGCAAACGTCCAGCCATTATGAAGTGTGGATTCGGAGAGGGTCATATCAGTGTGGCCATCTCATTTTCTCTCTCAATGCATTTTTTGATTCACTACATTTTTGGGAACTTTTTAATGAAAGACTTCTTCCATGGAAACTTTTACCATAAGGGACTTTGATGGAGTTTTTTTTAAATGAGCCAATATCAATCCAACCTGGCACCTAACATTTCGTGACTAAGATCAGTCACCTTCACTGTTCTCATAAGACAAGAAAACTCACATGACTCATCATTGAGATATAAACTTGTCATCTATAAACACACTACTCCTTTATTATTCCTGTAAGACTGTGATGTGGGACTCTGCTACTGTGTTCAAAACAGGGCCGACATGCTCTGACTTTGTTGCTGCTGTGAATATTGTAATATTACTCTCAAACTGAAAATCCCAAGGAAACGTCATGATACTTTACACATGTTGTGCTATATAATAATAATGTCACCAACTTATGTGATTCCGTTCATGGAAATGTTGCTTTTTGAAACATGGTGCTACTGTAAGTTAACACTTGGAACTGAATGCTGCATAATATGTATTTGAATGTATGTGCAATTAATGTAAATATTAGTAGCCTATATTTTTACCAGACTGAATGTATGGGAGTTTCTCTTCGTGAATGTTCTGAAAAAGAGAGCACCCTCAGTCTAACAAATGTGTTATGTTTATCTGAATGCACTTATGAATAACATACTAAACAGTGTTGGAGTAATGATTTGTTATAATAGTTAAATACAAATATCTGTGTAGGTGTCATCCCAAACCAATTCATTCCCTTTTTGCTGTTTTCCATTGGCTTGAAATATGGAAAGCAATGAAGGTATAGTAGTTGGTAAATAAAGTGTTAAATACCCAGGTTTACGCCTTTTTCCTATTCCCCATATATATTTTTGTTTTAGAAAGAAACTACTAAAACCAGTCTAAAACTAATTTACTGGTGTTTGCTGGTCTCTCATGTTTGTCTGTTGGCTGGTTTTGTTTGCAGGGGTTTTGACTGAGACCAAAAGACTTCATCCAAACTAGGAGACCAATCAAACCAGCTTAGTTTTTTTGTGCCTATTATGAATATTCTACATTTTTATGTACATATCTTTTGTATCTTACTTACAAAAGATATGTATGTGGGTCCAGATATCTCATCTTGTTTTTGAAACCTAAATCTAAGCTTTAGAGTGGTATGTGTTCACCTACAATATAGGCCATGTGGCTGATCAGCTACATCAGCTTGACCCCGTTTGAGCCAGGATGGGATACCATTAAAAAAAAAACTAAAACCAGGCTTTGAGACCAGATAGAGCAGCCTTAACCTAAACTATTCTACATTTATGGTGATTTTTCCAGAAGGATATCATAACTGAGAGACATTTTGTGCTCCGTTGTGTTGCCTTATTCGCCAGCAGGTGGCGCTTTCTGAATAATCCTAGATTCTGTAAATCCCTTCAGGCAATCAAATATATGAATCCAACTCCACCTGAACTTGCACCTGTCTTGCAGTATAAACCAATACAACAACTCTCCACCACATGTAATTTGTTTTACTAAACTTTTGGGGCGTCATATTTACTATGTGTCAGCCAGGTAACTGGAGTTGCAGTATCTCTGTGTAGGGGGTGAGAGAGAGAGAGCGGTGCTCACGGAGACACCCATAGACACCCCCAGCCATCCAGACCAGCTCACGCGCACGCAGCCAGCACAGGCGCGCGAGCATTCAGGACTGTGTGAACGTATCACGAAGCCCTCGCGCAGGACGTCCGACAGACCGAGGAGATAAAGTTTACCGTCTTTACACTATCCTTTTATACTTTTTTTGTGGTTTAACCGTACGATGTGAGAAGAAATGGCTGGGAAAAAGTAAGTTTGAATCTTTCTTTTGAAAAATTAACCAAGTTTTGACGGCAAGTTAGCGCGGTGCCTCTTGCACGTTAGCCCCTCAACTAGTTTTAGATCTGTAAATTAACTATTATTCACTATGAAACTATAAATATTGCTCAGTTTGCTTAAGTTGTCGGCTATAAATCAGTATGAAGGGAAATATGGAGATTGTGTGAATGAAGAGATGATTTTCCCACGACTCACGAGGAGTCAGTCAAATGTGATGTTTTTTTTTCAGTTTGCTGCTGTCGTTTGTTCAGTCGTGTCATTAAATGAGCATCACTGGCGGAGGCCAACTGTTTCGGCCATATGTATGAACTGATTTGATTTGTACCGACTTCACTATAAACATTGCTCAGTCACAGATTATTGGCTAATTTAGTGTTCCTCTTACTGTAGTCTCAGACGGATCTCGTCTGATAAAAAAGGTTCACTGATCTTGAGACATGGAACAAAACAGGTTTCACAAATATACCCGCCATTCGATTTGTTTTAATTCCATTCTTAAGTAATCAGAGATGATCACTAGTATGTAGTTGGCTGCCTCTTTTTAATGTTTTACAACTGTGTCCACTGTGTTTGGTCTCCACATATTTATTAGTGCCAGTGCCATATCTTTTTCCGGAAGAGCTTTCCATATTTCACTCCATTTGACTTCAACAACATCAAGTTATTGTGAGATGTATGTTGTTTTGTATACAATTTAACTGTGCTTATATTGTTTTCTGTCACAATCGTGATATTTACACTCATCATACAAATGATAAAGATTATTTTTCATTATCTAATTTCTCTAAGACTTTAATTTCTCTAGACTTTTAATTTTTTTAAGACTTTACTAAAAAAATATTATTGGATTTAATATACCAAATGATTGCTTGGTGACAATTCAATAGATGGAGCTTTTTGTAATAAGTAGTATGTAAATATATTATATATATATATATATATATATATATATATATATATATATATATATATATATATATATATATATTATATATATATATATATAAGGTATAATGGCACAGTCTTTTTTGTCTTTTTTAAGTCTGACAAATGTACATTTTGAGAGAAAATGGAAAAACATGCTGAATCACAATAATTCCTTGAGATTTAAACTATACTTTGTTTTTAAATATTTTGTTCCAGTATTCAAGAATCAGTCTTGTATCAGATATTGAATGTGGTCTAATTCCTAATATCGGCTGATGGTTACAGGAAACCACCAGAACCCTCTTTTGATATCCCACAATACCTTCTGTCGCCTTTACTGTGGTTAGAAGCATTGAAGTCACATAATGTGAGCTGTGGATGCATGTTGCTTTAGCTGGTGCTGCACTGCCAGAAAAACACAGAGCATCTGTTTAGTGCAGGGTTACAGATGTACGAATTAATTAAATTCATTAAATTAAAATGTAGTCTTTTTCCACCCTGAGTGTGATTATGACACAGATGCTGAAGTGTAAATAGATGAAAAGAGGTGGTTGAAAGACTTCTGTGAGTGTGCACCGTTTGATGTAACACTTTGATCAGCCGTTGTATTGATGGCTCTCTGTTCCTCTCTCCGAGTTCCCGGTTCAGAAGCTGAGCAGGGGCATGACATTGGACACTTGACACTTTTAACATTGCTATGTCTTTATGAAGCTCAAGTTTGAAGCTTGTTTTAAAATTCTTCAGATGTGTTCTAGTTTTGCACCGTTTTGAAGAAACTCCTTATATGATAAGACCACTGACTGAAGTTAATGGACTATTATCGTCTGTTCCAGCTAGTGAGTGTAAATGTATGTTTTGACAGGCTGAGGTTTATCTTTGATCCAGAATGAGATCTTACAATAGGATGTTTTCCCCTGTTTGCATATCTGGTACACAATAGTGTCCAGACAAAGGGAGGACATAGCATTGTGACAGCAGTTTAGCACCAGTGTTTTAACAAGACCTTTGAGCTCAATGTGAAAAGCACCCATCTCCAGTGGTCAGCCTGAGGCCATGTCTCACACGCCAATGAGTTGCTTTTCTCATTCCAAGTTTGTTTTTTGTCAAGATGAGGATGATTATGTTTTTTTGTGCAGATGATATAAGCCTACTGTGAATCTGTGCGTCACAAATAATCATGTGGTTAAAAAAAATACATTAATTTCAGCTGTCATGTACTTCAAATTTTTGTTGCTCTGGCAAAGACAGATCACTGGGTTTTCTGTTGCATGCATTTCTGTAATGCGTCTAAATTAAATGAGCAATTTCTATATCTTTTCAAAAATGTCTAGTCATTGGTATATGACTAGTCACAAGTTGGTATATGGAAATTCAACCTATCCATTTTCTAAATAGATCTTATGGATCTTATTGTGAACTGTTCATTGGATTTTTTTTTTATGAAACCCTGGTATAAACCCTTTCTTATAATTTTGCAAGTTTGCATTCAGGTCTACCTCCAATTAACAGCTGATGGGGGTAGAACTTCCCTTATTTTTCTCAATAATCTGTTTCACATAGATGTCCATCACAGAATGTTACATTGCAACTTTACCGACTAGTTGACTAATTTCTTTTAAACAGTGTGTTTCTTAAGATACATTATTTATCCAAAAACTGTTTTACTCACCCTCGTAAGACTTTAAATCCAAACCTGTAAGACTTTCGTTCATCTTTCAAACACAAATTAAGATATTTTTAATAAAATCTGAGCTAGTTCTGTACTCTCCATTGACCGTCTACTCTACAACTACCACTTTGACGTTTCAAAAAGTTCATTAAGTGATCTTAAAACAAATCCATATGAATTGAGTGGTTTAGTCAAAGTTTGTTGTTTATATTCACATAAACATTCAACGCACACACTGTGGATTTTATGGGCCAACATAACTGAGCTAACAAATAACAGTTGGACATTATTTTATATCACTGCATTATTTGATCATAGCCTTGTGAAACACTTTTATATTAGTGTTGTTATCTTAATTGTTTTCTGGTATATTAATTCCCATATTTGTTTAGGATGGGGCATTTATAATGCAGTGGTTGACTCCACCTTGTCAATTTGTACTGTTAATATGCTAATCTTCTCCAAAACTTAAAAGCATTATATTTATCCTGTCCTTACCTACTCCCCTAAGCTCTGAAACAAACATTAAAGGATTAGTTCACTCCAGAATTAACATTTCCTGATAATTTACTCACCCCCATTTCATCCAAGATGTTCATGTCTTTCTTTTCTTCAGTTGAAAAGATATTATGGTTTTTGAGGAACACATTCCAGGATTTTTCCCAGTAATGTACTTAACGGGGACCAACAGGTCTAAATTGCAGTTTCAATGCAGCTTCAAAGGTAGGGCCCTATAAAATCCGTTTTATTTTTTCCCAAATTCCATTTTATTTTTTCCCAAATTCCGTTTTTTCCGTTAACATTTTTGCAAATTCCGTTTTTTCCGTTTTAATTTTTGAGAATTCTTTTTTTTTACCCTTTACTGTTATTTTAGTTGTAAAAAGAGTGTGCTTTTTATTCCGTGATCGCAGAAATTATTGGGCCCTACAAAGGGCTCTACACGATCCCAGTTGAGGAATAAAAGTCTTATCCAGCAAAACCATCTGTCATTCTCTAATTAAAAAAACCCACAAATGCTCGTCTTACACTAAATCTGCAGTGCATCCATGACTTTACACATTATTTAGTTCAATTGGTGGACAACCGTGATGTAGGCGGAAGTACCGACCCAGTGTTTACTGTAGTTTTTTACCCTATTCTACATTCCGCCTTCATCATTAAGATTATGATTAAGATTTAAGATTACGTGAGTCCTGGAAAGTCCTGGAAGTTGAAGTCCTGGAATGTTTTCCTCAAAAACCTTAATTTGTTTTCGACTGAAGAAAGAAAGACATGAACTTCTTGGATGACATGGGTGTGAGTAAATTATCAGGACATTTTAATTCTGGAGTAAATTAATCCTTTCACAACTGGGCATTCAGGGCTCCCAATTCCCATCTCCTTGGATCTCGCTTTGACAACTTCTTCCTTTGAGGTGGTTAGGTGACCTTTGACCCTGCTCCCACCCAGTCACTCAGCCTGACCTGAGCGGAAATTTGATGCGTTGAATTTGATACTTTTAAACACTAAAAGTAAGACTTTAACTTGTTGCCCGTCTGACCGATCACACCCTGATAAAATCGTCATGTTCAGCACGGAAGGTCGGCTCAGGGAACAGTTAATCTTTTTTATCTTGCTAAATCTTTACAGTTGTTTCTGTATTTCAAAATGATTCGTACAAGTATTCATACAGACGCTGACAGCTGGTAGTAGACAAGCGAATTTGTATTTGAGCACATATCTATTCTGCTACTTCTGTGTGTCTTCTCAAACATGCCTCTCACACATGTCGGTTCACGTCTCACTGTTGCTGTCACTGTGCTCGTTTGTCCTGAATAAGGCCTTTGGGGTTGTGGGTGTGCAAACAGTGGGCTTGTCAGATTTGTCCTCTCTAGAAAGAAGATTTATTGTTTTGCTAACACAGTTGCTGTTTGGCAGTTACAGACTTCCCGCCCAGAGTAGAAATTTCCGGCAGCACTGTCCGTTGAGACAGGAAGTAGTTCAGCAGCAGTGCGGACAAAAACAGCCGTATAACACATACAGGCAGGCGGTGCATCATCCCAAAGAGGTCAACTTTTCTTGCTTTATATAGATAGAATTCTCGGAAGGGGGTTGTAGTTCAGCATTTCAGACCCCTTATCCTTACTTACCCCAAAGCCACACACCCCCGCTGAGGCACGACTCTGTGTTCTGATTGGCCACCAGTGCCGTGAGAGCTTTAATTGTAAAGGGGGTTGTTCTAAATGAATAGAGGCTGATGGTTGTGCTAACAATGCTCTCCATTGTCATGACCCCATTATCCATTAGTAATGGGTGGAATTCTCACATATTGTCATGCATATGATACTGACTTACTACAATTTGGCTAGATATTTTGATGCCTTCCTTCATTGAACCACAACACTTATATACTATCTGCTTTATTGTCGTCATATCAGGAAAAGCAAGAGACATAAGCCATATGCTCTTAGCAGATTTTGGGGTGATTTTAAAAATCTAAACAATTATTTTCAATTAATTATTGATGATCCTTAACAAGAGAAGTTTTGTTTGGAAGCAAAATGACATTATACTAATTCAAATAAACAACCTTGGAGAAGACTTTGTATTCCTAGAGAGAAGTCAGCTGTTTAATTAGAAAGACATTTAAAGGAAAACAAAATAAAAAAAATTACTCTGTTTCTGTGGTTTTCTAAATCCGCACGTCTTGACGAGCTGTCAGCCTTAAAAAAAGAGTGACTGTCATTATATAACCACCTAGTTGTTCAAATTGGATCTGATAATTTTTTTAATGTTAATTTTGTTGTTGAATGTGATTGTCACTTCTGTAAAAGATCTGTATTTAGCTGCTGTGTGTATTTGACCAAATCCGGTCCAAAAATGAATAGACCTTTTTTAGAAAAATAGAAAAATCCAAATATGATGATTTGTAATTAAAATAAACCTTAAATATGTAATAAAATAAATTAAAAACATAATATTCAAACAGATGCCTGTGATTGTATTTATTGTGTTTTTTAACTCTAGCTTGAGTTGACAGTAATAAGACAATGCTGAGGCTCTGGTTTTGGTTTTGGCTTATTTTCTTATCCAATCAAAAGCCCCGTGCCTGTAGTTTTAAATCGCCTTTAATGTAAACCAATACAAAACAAGTGGTTTCTGTTTTTTTCCGTTCTTGTGTAGTAAATTATGACCATACCATGTCCTGTTGTGTATAAATGAACTGTATCTGTTTAACCTTATTTTTCTCTTCTTTTGCTGGCTTTCAGCCATCTATCAGAATGCTTTCCTGTAACCAATCTGTTAACACGCAGCCAGCTATCAGTACTGACACGTTACCCAGAAAGATAAATGAAGCCAGCGTTGGTCTTGATCTGTAAAGCCAGGCAGAATAAAAGTGAAATGGACTGGAGCAGCTGTACTATGACCTCTGCTGATGGAGGCCTGGTCCTCTTTAGTCATTTGGCCTCTTCAAAATGAGCAAAAGCAACCTGCACAAGGCTTCAGAAAAACTAAAAATAAATGAAGGAGCCAAATTTGACTTCTATAAGAAAATAAATAAGTGGTAAAGAATTTTCATAGAGTAAACCTATGGTTTTAACAACCTATGATCTAACCCTGTGTTCATTCTCAAGGTGTTTAGTTAGTACCATGGGATGAAAGAAGCATTTGCATGAAGCAGGAAGGGATAGAATAACTCCACCCATTTTCATCCATCTATTTTCATTCAAATGTGTATGTCCAGCTTTTAGTATCACTGGAATGAGTGACCTCACTTCACAGAACTAAATAATTCCTCTGACAGGTGCAGCAGTTTGTTTTTTTGTTTGAATGAAGTGCGTTCACTGTTCACTCTTCTCTATTTAGAGGCAGGGCAGTGTCCTTCTGTTGGTGGAACTATGCCTGTTTGCTTTTGTGTGTACTCAGCTGACACTCTGTGCATTTGTGTTTGAGAGTGACACAGCATGTTTTCTGTACTCAAATGCAACAAAAATGCAAGTTAAATTAGTTGTAGGCCATATATGGTTGAAAATGTTTGAGAGGTAAATACTGATTTAAGGTTAGAAGAACAATTGATTTGTTTTAGTATAACTTAGTACTTTTTTCCCACACCTTGAGGTAATTAAGTAATCCCGACCCACCTCTCGAACAATTTGCATGCTGTTCCACCATATTGAATGGCATTACGTCACCTGGACCCTCTTTCACCTGTTATTCCAACCTCCTTTCACCTTTTATTCCAAGGATATTCCTTTTTTGTTTGTATGTAATCCCTGAGAGGAACACAGTTTATTTTGAGATAAAGTGGCTTTTTTTAGCATCAGCAAGCCAGAGGACTAATAAGTTGTCTAAGTCAAAGGCAGGTTCTGTTTTTAAAATTGTTGGCTTTGTGTGGCAAATGTTTATCAAGTGTCAAACTCAGAATAGTATGTTATTTTTCGTGTGGAGTTCAGCTTTTTGAGGAGTAAATGGCAGCTAAGAGACTTTGGCACAGAGAATTATTATTAAATTTGTTGCATTTTGTTCCTGTTCTTTCAGAATGGTCTCGAGTAATCTAAAACTGAAACACCAATGGTGGAATTTCAAAATTGCACTCTCAAAAAAAAAGCACTGAATAAAAACGGCATTTGGCCTCATTTTGGAACAATGGATTTAGTCCAATATGTCATTGTTTTTTCAGTGCTTGGAGATCAGCCATTGTATAGCTATTTTTAAATGGTGCAGATTCCTAGGCTTCAAGAATTTGAAAATAATTTAATTGTTTTATATATGAGGAAATGATTAGACTTATTATTAGACATGTTCTAAAAATAATTTTTTTGTCATACAGAGCTAGACTTCCAGAAAAGGGGGAAGGTCTTAGTATGATGCATTCTTGTATGCTGCCTGCTTTTGGTGGCATTATTCTATTTAAATTGATATATTTCTAGTGCCAGAGAAGCACTACTACACTGTAAAAACTGATCGTGATTTTAACAGTAAAAGACTGTAAAAATGCTACAGTGAAAACTGTTAATTGGTTAACAGAAATTTTCCTTACTATATACGGTAAATAACTGTGATATAAATAATGGTACGTTTAATGTAATTTTACTGTAAAATACTGTTAAATTTACAGTTTTTGGAAGTGAAAAAGAAGTCATTGTATAATTTACAGTGAAAAAATGTAAATTGACATTCCCACAATTCCCTGCGTGACACTTCACATTTAATGTATTTTAACTGTTTCTTCATAATTTTCTTAGTTATTTTTCTAATCAGTTATGTACATTAGGGTTTAATGTTACATTTAATGTTGTTAAATTAATACTTATTGCATTTTTTAAATTTCAACATGTTACCATGATGGTGTTTAATGTTTGTGTGAATGACACTGTGCATCTTCTATATAATAGTATGAACTTCCCTGTGGAAGAGCTGCTTATGATGAGCTTTGATTGATCATTTGACTCTCATTACGGCTGTGATTGTTGGCAGTCAGTGTATTACAATTGAACAAAACAGATATTAATACTTCAAAAGGTCAGTAAATTAACATTATATCAGATAATGAAATACGGTTTATTGCTGTAAAATTAAATACGGTCAAAGTCTGTTAAACCTAAAATCTTGCTACCGTATTTTTAACTGGAAAACTCTGGTAACCACAGCTGCCAGGGTTTTCCTGTAAATTCAACGGATTTTTTTTACAGTGTAGCAAAGAATAGCCTTAGCAGAACCAGGAGGGGATAAAGGCACAATGTGCCTTAAAAAGATAAGATAGGCTTGGATACTACATTTATTACAGACAGGAAGGTAACAGGATACCTACTTGATTATTAATCATTACAGGCTTTTCTATAATGTAAAAAATAACAACTAACAGTATTAATTTCTTTGTATTATTAATTCTAGAGTTTCGATACTAATCTATGATCTTATGTTTATTAACCCTCTGGGGTCTAAGGTGTTTTTGGGGTCCTTGTTTTCCGACATGACCTGACATTTGCTTTTTTTAGTTTTCAGTGCTTTTTTCAGTTGCTTATAAACATATTAATGGCACAGGTGAAATTACACAGTGGCCCTCCACCAGGACTGAATTTGGGGAGCCCTGAATTAGACCATTTAAAAGTTCACACTTAAATGATTATAAAGGTGTAAAGACTTGACTTTTCTGTGCCTAGGTGAATAGTATTCGCTGAGTTTTGTTTAAGTTTAGAGACTCGATAATGAAAAGCCAGAAAGCACTAGCCTCGCGAGACCATCCTTATCTCGCGAGCTTTCGAGGTTTCACTCGCAGATCAGTCTGAATACTTTCCGTTAAAGAAAATTTGGGAGCAATTCACCAAATGAACGTCCAATCAGCGTTGGCTTTGAGGCGGGTTGAGGTGTGACGCAATCAAGCGGAAGCAACGCGATCTATAAACATTTTCAGACAGCGGTAGTCCTAATTCTTTTAGCCGCTCGCTAATGCTTTTTTCTCTTGCATCCTTCTTGTGAAATATGGACCAGGCAGCTGAAATGGTGCCTTTTATTGCAAATTGTAGTTACATAAAAGGCAAATATCCTTTGCCGACATGTTGCTTATTTGCTGAGCTAACGAGCCTTTCCCTGCAGCAGCAAGTTCAGTACGTCATGTGCTTCGTTGATCTGATTGAGTTGATTTGGCCCGTCTATCACCAACATAGGCCAATCAGCTAACCAGTATTTTCGCCCTTACCAAAAACTACTTCAACGGAAAGTTTCCAGATGGATATGCGGAGCAAATCCATCTGGCGGAGTCAGGTTAAGAAAGCACACCCTGTTAATTTTCTTTATTTTACAAAAGCACAATGTATTGTTTTTCGTTTGTAAGTGGACACAAAAAAGAAGACATTCAATTATTTATTTTTTCATATTTCTTAAGTCTGTATGACCAAAAATGACAGAGTAGTGTAAGTCTATTTTGCTGCTATGTGAAAAAAATTGAGCAAAACGTGCGGCACGTTTGCCGACCCCAGAGGGTTAAAGGATTTTTCTCTCAGAGAGGAGTTTCTCTATGCTTGTCAACAAAACTCTCAAAGCTTTACTAATGTGCGTGCCTATTTACCCAGGAAATACCCCAATGAGACCTCTTAACCAAATGCCAGTGTGATTTTTACAGTGGTCTTGGTGGTCAACCTAAATACCTCATGCTTTCTTATGCAACTTTTCACATTATTTCCTTTTTATTTTTGTACATGTCATGTACGCTAATCTGTTTTCTTGATAATATAATGCCAAACATTTGAACTTGATGAAGAGGAATTTAGTCATAAGGATTCTGTTGCAGAAACTGCATGCCTTTCTTGAGGCTGCTTGAACAAGTGACAAAAAGGTGTGGGTGGAGTTCAGCACACAAAAGGGCTCCAGTTTAACTGCTCTTCAATTACACGGCTCCCACCCATAAAGCTCTTGATCTAGTAGCGAGAAACAGTTTGTGCAGAATACACTCTACAGGACAGGATTCTTTATGAGCAGTAACATTGCCAACCTTACCCATAATTAATTTAGTCAAACTGACAAATGTGCAGACACACTTGCACATGCATTGACATAAAATCAGTGCTTTTCCTTATGTTAGTTGCTGTTTCTCTCAAGGCAAATCTCAAATATTTAACGCTGTTAATGAAGGTAAAATGAGCTGATTGGTATGTCGGCGACAGATGGTGCCCCAGTATGTCTTTGCTGAGTTCTGTGTTTTGGTTTGTGTTTCCCAGCTTACCTGGCACCAGCTGTATGTTAGTCTCTCTTGGCCTCTGTATATCTACATTTGTTTTATTAAGATGCAATTATATATTAACAGATTTGGTATTTGCTTTTTTCTCAAATGTAAGGAGTAGAACAATAAAGACAGTTGGACTTACTTATGTTACATTTCAAGCACCTTTGAACAGGTGGGCTGACTATTTCTGATCCTGAGCCACAGCTTGGGTTGAAGCCCAGGGAACAAATGGACATATGGACGTGACAACACACAAACACACTGTTCTCTGTCCAACCAGTGGTATAGAGGGCACGTGGCAGGAGAGAAGGAGCACACTTGTAGTGGCACAGAAGCTAGCTTGACATGCCTCACTGGAGCATCATCAGCCCATTCTAAACAGCTGAAGAAGAATCGAAAGGATCATTTACAGTAGCTGTGTCTACATGTCTAGACATCTGAGTGTTCATATCGTCTTGCGTTTTATTCTAGTATGTAAGTGTTTGTTTATTTCACGATGGTTTAAACCACATGAGATAAATATCAGTAGTTTGACTCTCTTGAAATGAGTCATATTGAGCCCTTCACTGGTTTGGGTGGCCTAAAGAAGCAGTCCTGCCGCCTGTGAGCGATAGTCTGAGCTACCACATCATGGCTTAAATTAGCACACTTGAGATTCTCTGCATTAGGAAACTAGATCAAAAGAAACATAATAGGTTTATCAGAGGGTTATCATGACCCAAAATTGGCTGCATTCAATTTTTGTTGCTGTTTAGGGCTCCATCTGATGACACTTTCCCCATTCATCATCCCAGACGGAGGTGATAAGTTTTGACTTGAGTTTAAGTCATATTGTAAAATGTAGTAGTACCTTTATTTGGGTTCAGAATTGTATTTGTTGGCTTTAAAGTCGCAATTTTACGAAAGTAGCAAGTTGCAACAGATCGTTTCTGGCATATTGTGACATTGAACATCCGAGTGGTTCTATGCATCAGGTGTCGATAGTATGTAGGCAGATCAAAATGTAAGTTTGCATCCACTGCATGCAAGGGTGGACTACATGAATCACCGCAACGCATTAAAAAAATATTAATTTAATCGGCTATTATAAATGCCGATACCATATAAAAATGCCAATCAGATAATATCGGCCCGCCTATATATTGGTCGGGCTTTAGTTCTTCTGATGCGTAATTTTACACGTGAAATGCAGCATCTTCATTAATCCCCTTGCTATTAGTAGATGTTCCGGTAGTCTCCGCATATTGATAATGGCTCCCTGACGCCCACAAATTAGTTAAAATATCCCATAATCTAGAGCGAGCGAGCAAGAGCGTGCATGGGAGACAGAACAGACTGTGCTCCAAACCGTATAGTGCGCACACGGCGGAGAGGGAAAGAGCGCCTTATGTGTGCGCCTTATGACACAGAGACTCAGGTACCGAAATTTTTGTTTATTACTAGCGTTTACGTCGGAACTGGTTCCCAATTGGCACCGCGTTTCGGGTACCCAACCCTACTGAGAGTGTATAATTAAGTTTGCTTGAGTAAAGACAATAGGGTACTATTCAGATATTTTATGTGGGGAAGGGGAATTGGTTGGTTAAACTATGAATGTGAAACCAAACTAAAAACAATTGCGGTTGATTGACGCCAATCAGACATTCATGTTTTTTTATGTCTATTTGAAAGTTAGGCTAAAAAACATGTTGCATTCTATACGGCCTGATTATGTAAATTAGGTTACATAGCCTGCCTCCAGTTTTCTTCAACTTGACTAATTAAGAGGCAATATTTGATCGGCATATCATCAAAATGTCCGTAAAACGAAAACTCTGACCGGCACCATTTTTTCTAGCGGAAACTCTGGTCTGCACATGTGATTCCAAGATGATTGCGTTGTCTTTAGTCTCGCCCTTTCTTTCCAATCCTTTCATCTATAAATATTTTAGCTGTCACATGACACACTAAGATGACTTAGAGAGCTTTTCAGACCACGACAAGCTCACCTGTGACCAGATGGGAGACCAGGCTTGTTCTCGCAGTGACCGGTGTGCATGTCTGTATGGGAATATACATGAATGTTTTCCAGCTCACAACTTTGTTTCCTCGTCCGTGGCTGTATCTCCTGATAAGATTATGGGTGTGCTGAAACAGCGTTTCTGTGCATGCACTCTCACACATGGTGATTCTCTCTCTTGCTTTGGCCTAATTCCCTTGATAACAGATCCGTCAGATTACACTTTAAGAGATTGATGAAGCGCAGCCTCTAATTTATAACAGCACATCTGTGCCTTTTTGAGTTGATTTTGATTTGAATTTACTAGGATTCCAATATACCAACTTTTGTTTGGAAAACAATAATGGTCAGTATTATGACAATACATGTTTTATGTTTGTTGTTGGTATAACAAATAAGATCAATTTAAATATGATTTGAATGGTGATAATGCTTTCTGTTTTTGTCTTCTCAGCACTGATTGGGTGGAAATCCTGGAGCCTCGTTCTCAAGAGCGCATGTACGTGAATCTGGCAACAGGAGAGTGTGGTTGGGACACTCCCATTGACGTGCCTGTCCGCCAAGCTGATGGTAACCAGTGGTGGGAGCTATTTGACCCCCAGAGCAGCAGGTTCTACTACTACAACTCTGCCGGCCGGATCACCGTGTGGCACAGGCCGCAGGGTGCAGATATTGTCCCTCTGTCTCAACTCCAGGCCATGAAACGCAACAAGGCATCCGAGCGCAAGACTGATGGGGTACTAAAAGAAAGGAAACATAGTAATCAGTCCATAGGGAGTCAAGATAGATGCACCCCTCTACCACCCATGGAGCCCTACACTAAAGAGCCAGAATGTGCCGACAAAGCGCCTAAACAACAAGAAATGGACAACAGACATAAGCCAGACATCCATGGCGCGGACAGCAGCAAAGACTCTCTCAGGTAGGCCCCAGGGCTTTTTCTGCATGTTATCTTGAGTCTAGTCGTTATAGTTCCTTAGAAAATACTGGCCGTAACCAGAGACCAATTCTTTTTGACTGCTGGAATATCACTCTCATTTTCCCTGACTTCAAAGGAACATTCTGGGTTCAGTACAAGTTACGCTCAACTGGCAGCACCTGTGGCATAATGTTGTTTACCACAAAAAATGAATTTTGACTTGTCCCTCCTTTTCTTAAGAAAAAGCCAGAATCAAGGTTACATTGAGGCCCTTAGAGAAATGAATGGGACCAATTTGGATTGGTCCCATTCATTTATATAATGTAGGATTTAAAAGCTGAAATATGAAACAATTTATAAAAGTACTTGCATTAATTCTTCTGTTAAAACTTGAGCTGTAAAGTTGTTTAAAGGGTTAGTTCACCCAAAAATGAAAATTCTGTTATCATTTTACTCACCCTCGTGTTATTCCAAACCCGTAAGACTTTCGTTCATCTTCGAGACACATATGAAGATATGTTTAATAAAATCTGAGCCAGTTCTGCACTTCTCCATTGACAGTCTCGGCAACTACCACTTTGACACTTCAAAAAGTTCATAAAGAGATTTTAAAATGAATCTGAATTGAGCAGTTTAGTCCACATTTTCTGTGGAGACAAGATCGCTTTATTTGATGAACAGATTATTTGATTTATTTGACGCGGTTTCATTTAACGTTACCTCACACACACACTCACACTGGAGTATGAGTGATGCTGGCGACTGTTTTCAGTCTCTGCTGCCTCACGATATGATGACATGATTCATGATTCCATTCATCTCTGAGAGTCACTTCATTCATGAGCACTTTACCGTTTCATTTGAGAAAAACTATCGTCATATCAGACACGCACAGAAACTCAAAGGTCTTTGCGGCAACCCGTCAAAATAAACGTTTGAGTTTAACTTAAAGAAATTGACAGAAATAGTTAAATTAGGCTACTGTACAATAGATTTAACTACGTCTCTATTAATTAAAAATACTACTACTACTAATAATAATAATGTGTGCGTAGAAGGTTGCTTATTTTTCTCTTGATTTTTTTTATAAGCCATATTTCAATATCAATATTATCAATATTTTCTTTTAAACAGCTTGTAGCTGCCACCCTTGCTTTCATAAATTTACTGTCATAAATAATAAAGTCATTGAATTGAATCTAAAAATTTCTTCAATAAATTGGAAAAATAGTTCAAAATGGTTTTGATGCGGTACCAAAATTGGTAGAGAGAACCATAACATTTTAATTGGTATCGGTACCAACTACTGTAATTTTGGTATCGTGACATCCCTAAGAATAAAGGCATAAATTAAATCTGTTTCTCTTCAGAACTATCCCTTTAAATAACTTTTTTTTGCAGTTGTTTGTTTTATGCTTATATTGTCATGGCAACAAAGCCAAGTTTACAGATTGACCTCATTCACTTCCATTGAAAGTTTCTCACTGTAACCCAAAAGGAGGCACTCGTGGAAATTTTGTTTTTGTTCAAAACAATGCCACAAATGCTGTCAATTTGAGCTTAACTTGTACTTGTTTTTGTTTGTCATGTACTCATAAGGAAGTAATTTAGATAAATTGCTGCCAAATGTGAAAAGTTGATATTTCAGCTTTATGAGAGTTTGCTTGTTTCTTCCCAGACCCATTGTCACCTTCATTACCAAATTCCAGTCTTGCCAGCTCTTTTTCACCTGGCACTGAGCTATGTCTCTGTTATTTCAGTGCCTTATGCTTTACCGATCTACAATACTTAGCCCATTCATTCTTTCCTAAAACAAGCTCTGGGCCCCACCAGATGAAAGCTGCTGGGGTCGGGGCCCAGGGAGAGCCAAACCATTGTGGTTCGAACGTGACTGGACTTTCCCTTTTTCCCGCAAAAAAGCTCTCTTGAAGCCACGGTATACATTATCCAGCATATACAGCGGTTCTTTCTATTTCAGGGAAATGTTGTGCAGGGCCCTCATTCTTTTAAATCCACCCATGGAAAAAGAGTTAATGGACTCCGATATCTTAACAGTTTGATCCCACTGAAGCTTGGGAGGATTTTGAAATATTGTGGCTACATGTGGCCAGAGCTACTTGTTGAGTGGTGAGTGTTATGAAGAGCTGTCCTCTGTCTTCGCTTTAGACATGCATGACTGCTGTCTCTGGGAGGCCCAACATTTTTAACCTTTTTGTAAAACTAGAAGGGCAACAAATTTTTTACCTTTTGGTAAAACTAGATGAGCAACAAACCACTCTCCCACCGCCTGGCCCTCAATTCGTTTCTAACCTCACAAGCAACAGTATAGCTCTCTCAGGAACCCCACACATCTAAGCCTCCTAACGGATGACTCGCATTTTTCAAAGGTCATATGATGTACAAAACAATAGACAGCTGTGTGCGAGAGAATCAGAGATCATAGCTATAGTTTCATGAGTGCATTGTGCCTAATTTAGAAGTTATTTTCAAATAACTTGTGGGTTGTGAGTAGGGCTGGGAGATGTTTTGAATATTTATATGATATACAGTACTGTTCAAAAGTTACATTTTAAATATATTAGAATTTAAAAAGTGTTATTTAAAATTATAATTTTTATAAAATCCGATACGTGAATTACGCTGGTATTGGTCCTGATACCGATACTGGATTGGATCGGCCCCATCCCTAATCCTTAGTGAGCCTAAAATTTTTTAAAAATCGGTGTATTTGTGATGATTTTTCTGACGACATAAAATTAAGCTGCGTTGAGAAAATTGTGCCAATTTTTATGTTCTTTTTTAATATGCCTTTTAAGTTTTTAGTAGCATCTTTGATTTAAATTTCAGTATCAACATGTTGTTTCGATATTTCACCCATAGAAAGAAACTATTTTGGCTCTTACTGTCCCAGGTATGCTTACACCAGAATGAGGAAAAGTTATTTTGCTGAATTGCGGTATAATAATTATTGGTTTGTTGTGACATGTTCATTGTTATTGTTTCATACATCAAGGGAAAAAGTCTCCAATAACGATTTCATTTGTTTGTCCGTCTAAAAATAAAATCTAAGGAGTGGTCATAAAATATCAGCCTGACAATGATCTAAACAGCACCATCTGTGTTATCATATGGTGTGTTTGAGCTTCCCCTGATTAATGAACAAAGTGCTATCTGGTAGTCATCACTCCCGCCCCTCCAGGATGCAGTCGCTGGGACAGGCAAGCAGAGCATGACCCTAGTCAGATAATTTTGTAAACATGCTAACCAAATCCCTGTAAACAAACACTAATACACTGGCACACACATACAATATGATACCGTTTAAATGATGGATAGGTGGCAGGGGCTGGGGTGTTTTTGTGAAAAAGTGTCGAGAAAAGGGAAGCTTACTTTTTCCACATCTGCTCTAGAGATCACAAGAGTTAATTCAACAATGTCTGTGTGTTATCTAGCATTCAGCCGTTTAGTAGGTTACCATAGTGAGAAGATTGGAGATTAGAGCACATCTCTGTGCTTCCTTTGCTGTGTGATGCAATGGTGTAACAGTAACCCAGGGATGACCTGGGGAAGTTGTGAAGGGGTCACTAAATTCTTTTGTCCTGCAGACGGACCCCAGGCAGAGTGGCTGCTATAGGAAGACAAGGGTTTTAGTTAAGCACGCAAATCCCTGAGGACCAGCTGTTAGGGTTTCCCATAGGATGAACTGAAGTGGAATTTAAGCTATTAAATGAACACCCAGCCTAATACAACCGTTTAGGGCCCTATAATTTCTGCGATCACGGAATAAAAAGGACACTCTTTTTACAACTAAAATAACAGTAAAGGGTAAAAAAAATGAATTCCCAAAAATTAAAACGGAAAAAACGGAATTTGCAAAAATTACAACGGAAAAAACGGAATTTGGGAAAAAATAAAATGGATTTTGGGAAAGAATAAAATGGATTTTATAGGGCCCTAACAACCTTTTCTTTGTGGACAAATGATTTATTTGAGACAGATCTGAATATTATGCATTGATATTTAGAGTTAAAGACAGAAGTCTTTTATGGCATGTTCATCAGAGTGAAATGATTTAGGGATGGAGTTATTAATGATAACTAGGCCTAAGTACTACGCCTCGATAACATTTGTCATTATGATATTGGTATTTATGGGGATTTCTCAGAAGGGCCCGAAAACTGCTGTGTAACAGCTTGGTTAGATAGCAAAAGTGAAAGCTGTAAAAGAGAAGCAACTTACTTTCTTTCACTTGTGTCATGTTTGAAGATTTGTTGGAGTTGGGGAATATCTGTGAGTTAATAAATAAGTGAGATTGCAAAAGACATTTAATTATAGGCTCATGTTTGGAGTGAAAAGGTCACCATTAATATCCTTAGGGAGTATTGCTAAAGGGGCATCTCATATTTCAGAAATCATTTGGCCTTTCTCATGCTTTTACCTTTAAATGGTCATAAACATTAAACTGTAAAGAGATTCCTTAAATCTTTTGTGCAGCCTGTCACACGTTTTGTTACCTCAGTCCTTTTCTCTGAAAACTAGATTAGTGGCCTAACACAGATCGTCTATGAAAGTAGAGCAATTTCCCCTGTTTTGTTTTATTTTAAGTCGTGCCTTTTGGTGTTGCTTAAAATACATTGAGAACAGATTGCTGCCTTGATCCACTGGTTCCACTTGAAACTCTGAGAAATAAGTTTTTGTTTTTTTACTTTTATGATTCTTTATGTATTTATGTCGTTGACCAGAACTGCTACTCTAGTTGTTGGGACCTAATTTTTCACCCATAACCACGATCATCTCTCTTAGAAAAAATATTTTAAAACTAATTGTCCACATGTTTTGGTCACACTGTTGAAATATGGCTTATTCTCCGTACAGTATGCTCACTGTTCGTGAGGGAATTAGTAGTTTTTATAGCTGTAACCAGAGACGTGCATTCTCATGCTATCTAATTTCATATCAACAGATGTAGATTAGTGCTGAGATTCCAGAGCCATCTCATTGTCCATATGCCGAGCCGGCCCCCCTCTGACTTTCTTTCCGGGGTTACAGACACCGAATCTACACCACAAGCTCAGTGTGAAATATATAATATGCTAGTTTTAGAAAGTCAAAAATAATGAACCATTTATTGGGCATATCCAATAATTCTTTTATTTTGTTGAGCCATTAGTTATTCCCACCCTGTTTGTGGTCAGGCTTTATTGCTCTTAATAATTTGAATTATCTGCTTAAGTTGTTCTCAAGTCTTTTGAGAGCAGGGTGTGGAGGGAGAGGATGGGCCGGTCACGTGTGTGGTATGTGAAGAAGCTAGACTCACTGGCTCAGTAGTGAGAGGTGTTCAGCTGTCTGCAAACAGCTGAGTCTCTAGTCCTCAGAAATCTTCATTTGCTTCATTGAGAAATATTGAAAAACAAATCATTTTCAGTGTTGATGAATTAATTAAAACGAGTGCAATGGAGAGAATGTTATCTCTACTACACATTACCATTCACACGTTTAGGGTCACTATGATTTGAATCCTTTTTTTTTCTCGGCAAGAATTCATTAAATTGATCATAAGTGACAATAAAGACATTTATGTTATGAAAGATTTCTATTCTTTTAAACTTTAGGCCCTATTCATCAAAGAACTCTTAAAATACTTAAAATCAGTGTTGAAAACAGTTATGCTGATTAGAATACATATTTCTTGAACAGCAAATCAGAATATTAGAATGATTTCTGAAGGATCATGTGTGTCACGGACTGCTCTGACTGAGACACAGAGGTTGAGGATCCAAATGCAGTATTCATTGAACAGGGTAATCCAAAGATGTAACCCAGATAACAGGCAAGGGTCATACACAAACAAACAATAACAGATCAGGGCTGAGGCAAAGGCAGAAATCCAAGGGAACAGGCAGAGAATCGAGAGAACCAGGACACAGGAGAAACAGGATAGAAATGTAGCAAGACACAAGACTTTGCAGAGACTAAGGCTATGTTTACACGGAAACGATTCTGAACAGTAAACGCAAAAGTGGCTTTGCGTTATCACTTTTTATTCTGCGTTTAGACGAGCGTTTTGGGTGGGAAATCCGCGTCCATATGGTGACGCAAAAGAGTGTGAAATTCAATGTAGTATGCACTCCAGGCGGCTAGGTGGCAACGTGAAGACACCAAGCGCCTGCGTACAACCTCCACTGTCAAGCAGACTTTTGTGTTTTTATCGTTTACACGGGAATGCGGTGGTGGAGCGTTTTTAAGATTTCCACTCTGGAAGGTGGTTTCACTTTTTTGCTTTTTAAGCCTAAAAAACGCTGTCGCCGTGTAAATGAAAGGCACATCCGATAAAATATTTTTTTACCCGCGAGCGTTCTCGTGTAAACAGGGCCTAACAGAATGAACCAGGCTTTTATATAGTGAGCTAAACAGGATAATGAGACACAGGTGAATATGATAATGGATGATGGTCTGGGCAAAGGATTATGGGGAATGGAGTATGTGGACATGGGGATTGTCTGGGTTGGATTGCCCTTTGATGGTTATCCCGGGCACTCTCACTGGTGATCGTTACAATGTGAAACTGAATGAGTACTAATGATTGCAGAATATTTAGCTTTGCCACTACAGGAATATATTACATTTTTAAATATATTCAAATAGAAAACAGTGATTTTAATTTGTAATAACAGGGCTTGGCGTTAACTTTTTGAGGCACTTGTCCTTCAGACAAGTAAATTTATGTTTCACTTGTCCATGCACAAAAGTCACTTGTCCGGGTAAAGATTTATAAATTTATCTAGGGCTGCACGAATTTGGGGAAAATGTCATGTTGCTATTATTGAAGTCAATATTGCAGTTGTGATATGCGACTGCGACATAATAAACAAATGGTTTCATGAGTCAACTTGTTTGGTTCTAAACCAAATGCACATACAGATTAGTGATAATTCTGAAATTAGCATTAACAACTAAATGATTGATAACACCTATAGCCTAATGATCAATAAGCCATTGATATCTGGATAATAATTAACTGTCTAACATGTAGGACATATACAGAAATTGAATAAAGTTATCAAACACTCTGCGCTGCATAAATATAGACTACTCCTTATTAAAGCTACACAAGTTCTTTAGTCAAGAGCAGTGCGTAATTTTCTCTGTTCCCTTTGTTCTTTCATTAACTTTACTGACAGAACGCTTTATTGGCAGCTGGCCCTTTAAGAGTAGGCGCTGTGGACAGTGGACGCGGATCTCACACGGATCTCAGGCTGCGCGAAAAATGTGTTCGTTTCAAATCGGTAAAATGAAATCTATAAAATAGACGTAACGAGTGGCACATAACGTGAAGTAACATGGCATTTTATTTTGTTTGAAATTTAATTAATTAATTAAATTAATTTTCTCTTCTACTTGTCCTACAAAAAAGCCTTAATGTCGAGCCCTGAATAATATTTCACTTATCACTTGCAGAAGAGACTTGTATCAAAAACATTCAAATAAACTTACACAGACCACAAACTTTTGAGCAGTATAGTGTATATACTGTATGTTAATGTTGCCAAGCCTTTCACATCTGTTGAAGATGATTATCAACTATGAGTCATGTTTTAGTTTTTTTGCTATAACCATACTTCCTCTTCCTGTCCTTACGATGAAAATAGCCCATTATTTCAGTTGTCCTCTTCAGTTGGGGAATAGTTTTTGAAAACATTGTCTTGATTTATGTTTTCCGATACTCATGGAAAGTCCAATGCATTCATAAAATAATGAGGTTAGATAGTTTTCCTCACTGCCAAATTAAATTAGAGCCTGAGTGGCTCTACAGAATCTTATCTTGCTTTTTAGTCATGCTGACCTCTTTTACACAAAGACTGTAATAAAATCTGTGAATGAACTCTAATTCATTTATGAATTGTCATAATGTACACATGGAATTTTGTATAATCTCAACATTTGAAGACATTTGTTTTGTGATGCATTAAAATGCTAGGTTGTCTTTCATCAGTCTACTTGGTAGCAGCCACACACCACAAGGATCTCATTATAAAACATTAGGGTTAGAGAACCATTGCCATGACTCTTAACAACCATGCATTGTCCTGCTATTTAAACAATCCCGGCGCCTTTGAGTGATCAGTGGAAGGAATGCCAACGTTGTTTTTAATACCAACCAAAGCAGTCTCCCATGACTCTCTCACTTTCTCAGTTATTCTCTTCCCCTCTCATTTGACTAGTTTTTGTTCTTCTGCACTTTCATGGTCACACAGAAATTTTTTACTGGGGGTATGTATCAATACAGTTGGCCACACGTCATGTTTTGGTGCCATGCTTTAGCGTCAGCGACAAGAAGTCTTCTTGATTGCTGTAGTAACTCCCTTGTATTGGGAAAAATAAAGAGTAATATCCTATAGAGTTTGTCATTTTTCAAAATCCAAACAATCCAAAAGTCAGACTGAAATTAGGGATTTATTTTGCGCTGTATAAAGTTATTCTGCCGACATTATATGTTCAGATGTCAAAAATAGCTTTATTTATTGGACATTTCTTGTTGTTTGTCCTTTTGAAATTGATGGGTAACTACTAATTTGTGTGGGGCCTCAACTTTGTCATCTGTATTTCAATGTCAGAGGGTGTTACCAATATGTGTCTAGTTTCACCCAAAGGCTTCAAGGCAATGTATAAACTTACTGTTTGTTTGGAGACATGTTTAAACAGGTTTTGAGTTTTACTAGTGTCTTATTCCATGTCCGAGTGAACTAAAAGTCATTGATTTACTGTATAATTTTTTACAAATTATTCTATGTTGTTTATTCAGATCATGTTTTTAGGTTCAAATTATTTATTTATTATTATGGTTTTTTTTAAGAGAAAATCTTGACACGTGTCAGTTTCTCCTTTTCTACTGGTGTTTATCAGGTCAACAAATTGTATAATCATAAAAACTCAAATAAAAATAAATAAGAAATAAAATTATCAAGTTTCAGCATTGATAATAAGATATGTTTTTTTAGATCACAGGAATTTTAAAATATATTAAAATAGAAAATGGTTATTTTAAATTCTAATAATTATTCACAATATTACATATTTAAATGTATTTTTATTAATAAATGCAGGCTTGGTGAGCATAAGATACTTTTCAAAAACATAAAAAAATCTTACCAACCCCAAACTTTTGAAGGTACATTGCCGTTTGCCTTCCTGAGTTAACGTTTCATAAGTTCAGCAGTAAATCCGCGCTATATTTATATCTGCATTAGTATTTACTCTTTGTGCTGTGTAGTCTGTCCTTTGAGCTTTTTACTAGTCATTCCCTGTGACAGGAAATTGAGCTGCCTGCTTTCTCACATCGGCAGAACTCGTATAACAACAGCATGTTTAATCTGTGGGCCTACATAAACATCTTTCCTGGATCTTCTGTGTCACATTGGAGACACAACTCTACATTACAGATCATTTCTAGCATTGTTTTTCCAACATTTAAGCAAACTGAAATCATACCTATCACTTTGCCTTATTGTTAATTTGACCCTGTGAGGATGTTATATCATTGTGTCATGGCAGACACAGAAGGCTGAATTTCACAGGAAAGAGCAGCTACTTTTTTACAGTCTTCTCTTTGGTGGCTAACACTTATACAGCAATGCCCCCTCTGTCACTACCTTGAGAAAACCAACACCATCTAAACATTCACACTGTGATTCAAGTGTCAAGTCTTTCTATCTGTGTGATTGTGTGACTTTGAACATTGTTGATTGTTGTGTTGTCACGTTTGACAGTCTTTGCAATTGCCTTGGGGCTCTGCCAGATGGCCGACTTCCAGACTTCCTATATGCTGTACCTGTCTGGTATTTCAAATGGCTATTTATCTTCAAAAATGTGAGAAATGAGAAGAAAAGGGAACAATTCTAATGAGAGAAAATGCCTCCGCAAATAGAACAGAAGGGAAGTGCTTCCACCACAGCAATGATCCTATGATTCAAAATGTAACAGTGGATTATCATTGTCAATGTAATGGTTAAATAAGTGTTTACCTACAGTCTGACATAACTCTTATCTCTTACCTTCTTTCTGAGTTTGATAGGGTAGGTCTGTTTTGTTTATGGAGAATGTTGAGGTGTAAGAGGAAGCAGGACCAGAGCTTCATTTTTAGAAGTGACTCATTAAAAATCCCCTGAGCAGTTTTTATCAGAGGATTTCTTGGGGTTTTTTAGTGTGGTATCCAGTTGTGTACATAAAAGCTATGTGAAAGCATATCCCTCATAGATTTCTTTCAGTACAGGACAGGCGTTCATCTCCTCACACAATAACGGTAAATTAAGTATTTACTACTCCTCTTTGCTTGGATTTTTTTGTTTTGCGATTAGGGAATATCTGCAAGTTATTAACTTTCTTTTTATCACTTATTTGGCATTTCACTCTGTACATTCTAATATTTTATTGGAAGTCACTATGATAATGCGTATTGTTTAATTTTGGAGATTGAGTAAATTAACAAATGCAGAAGATTTATGAGGCCACGTCAGGAAATATTCTGTTGGGGAATAGTGCGAGTACATTAAGTGTCTAAATGATTAGTCTGCCTGATGTGAACAGATTAGATCTTTTGTCTTCAGTATGAAACACTGTCTAGGAGTACTGAAGCTGTGGGAGTTGTTGGGTTTACAAACAGAAGCAGATTGGTGTAGTGACAATAGGCAAACTTTTGAATAAGAACAATTCAAGGAACCACATTCAATTTCACCACAAAACTGTTTTACACTCCAAGATTGTAGTGTTTTAAAATCTATTTCAGTGGAACAATCATGGTTTTGTTTTCCTCACAATGGCATTATGGATGTTTAAATAGACATTTTATACTCTTCACAGACCCTAGTTTCCCTAAATTGCTGAGAATTTAGCTCAGACTTGTCTGGATGATAAAGACAGCCATGGAGATTGCTGTTTTGGACTTGTTAAAGGCGTCATAAAGTTGGTTGGTTTTGGCTTCATAGGTTAGGTTTTTTCTTGGACTTCTTTTACTGCTTCTTCTTTTGTAGATTTGTGTTGCCTTCTGGTGTTTTATAAATTCTTTCCTTGTTTTTGGTTCTTATTTTCTAATTTATCTAACTAAAATGCATTTTACTTTTTACAGGCAAGAACAAAGAGACACATCCCAGAGGTGGCAGCCCTCACCTGGATCCAAAGCCGCCATGTTGGTAAAGGTCAGCAGCATTGGCAGAAGCCAGACAAATGGAACAAACGAGAGCTGCTTCTCTTCATCTCCCACAGAGCAAAGCCAATGACCATAGTTCCTGCACACTCAATCCTGACAGTGTGAAATCTGTTTCAGGCTACATGTTGTCCCCGCAGTCTTACAAAACCACACCAGGAGGAAAAATAGCAGCGGACTCAAAGCAGGCCCACCACTTGAGGAAGGCAAGCAATGGCAGCTTCTGCCTTGTGACCTCTGGGGAATCCACAGCGTCTCTAAGACCACAGTCCAGCTCACTTAGGCCAGTATCTCCTCAATATGGAGCAACTGCAAGTCTCTATGATGACCCATCATCCGATTGCCCCATTTACGACGAGCCTCCAGTTGATATGGAGGTTGAAGGTGCTCACCTACACAATGGCCCATCCAGACACAATCACAGCCTTCAGAAGTTGAAACTCCTCCAGCACCCGGTTCAGTCTCACACCGGATCCAGACACAAGAGGAACCCTTCAGACTATAGTCCAGCAGGCTTGGAGTGTATCAAGCACATGGTGAATGTTGATCCTAAACAAGGGCTCCTTTCCACCTCAGCAGTCCCCTCTCCCAGCCCTTCTCCGACCTCAGCATCCGAGTCTCTGCTTCTCCCGACAAGGGGGCTTCAGAAGGAGCCCACTAGCCTGGAGAAGAAGCAGTCATGGAGGATCCTAGAAGTGAGTGTACTCAGAGCTATGGAAGTGCACCACAGCCGGCAGGGCAGCCAAGGATCTCAGGACTATTCCACACCACCGCCTCCCGCCGTTAGCTACCAGGACTCAGGTTACTCAACCGGCCCATCTCCCAGCCTTCGGAGGAAAAGCAGGAGGAGGATAGGTGCTGGAGCCCAGGGCCGAACCCGGGTCTGTGGGCAGCACTGGGGAACTCACAGCCCTGAACGAGCGCCTGATGGAAGAGATGAGAGAGGTGGTCAGTCGCTCAAACACCATGCGGGAGACCAAAGCTAGTCTGGATTCTGAGATGTCTGGGAACTCTTCCTCGCAGCGCACACACAGCGTGGGTCGGTGCTCCTCCAGGGAAGACGTTGCATCTTGCAGCAGGTCACAAAGCAGGACAAGTAACCATCCCAGTTTGGCCTTAACATCTCTGGAGATTCCAGGACGGCAGAAGCGGACTTATGAAAAGGTGGACACGCTTGAGAAGAGTTTGACTTTGTCCTCACCTGAGACTGCTGGACCCCCTTCACAGGTACAACGTATAAATGTTACGTTTAATTGTTTATTTGGTAGAAACGACTTGGTTACACTACAATAAAATTCGTTAACATTAGTTTGGTTACAGTTGAGCGATAAAACGGTAGGCTGGGTACCGAGTTAGATACTTTTTAGGTACCGACCGAATTGCTTGTTGTTCGGTACCAGATTTCAGATACCTAAGAGGTTAACTCGTTAAATCAGTACTCAAACAAATACATATGAAATGCACAATGACACAAAATCAAAAAAATATGTTCCTTTAGGCACTGGCTAAGGAGCATGAGTCAAACTGAAAAAAAATAAAACCAAAGGTTTTCTGAGGTAATGTGTAATGTAATCTTGTTCAAATGGATTTCATAAAATTGGTATCGAAAAAGTATCGTTCAGGAATCGGTATCGAAATCAGAGGTATGGGTATCGAAATTTTTTAAACGATTACCCAGCCCTATAAAACGGTATCAGTGAATTAAAGATTTAAAGATATGTTTTAGCTATATCTCACAGCCATATGTTTGGTCTCTTGAACTATCTATCAACACTGCTTTTAACCTTGATTATAGGGATAGTTTATCCAAAAAAGTAGATTCTGAGATTTTCTGGAATGTTTAACTATTTTTGTTTAAACAACATTGTTTAAACCCCACTGACTCGCATTGTTTAGACACAAAAGACAGATTTTTTTTTTCAAAATAGATTACTTTATGTTCCATAGAAAAGAGACACACATGTTTGGACCGATGAGTAAACGATGAAACTTTTATTGTTGGGTGAACTATCCCTTTAATGTTAATGTCTACATATAATGACACATTTAACAATGAATAATAGTATATTTATAGTTTAAATACATTAATATTAACAAAAAAATTGTTACTGGCAATCTTCTGGAAAACCATCACTTATAATGAGCTTAACATTTACACGTCCCTTTTCAACTTTATTACAGCTTTTCCCTTGTTATTTTATAGAGATTTGCAGTCTTGTAGAAAATATGTGTATGAACTTCTGACACACTTCTTTTCCACAAATCTTGAGTTTCAGCATCATTAAAAACCAGACCTTGTATTTGTTTAATCTTTATGTGGGACTACTGGGAGAGCGTTTTGTTTTGGTTGAAGTTTTTCCCTTGTTTGTCAGATTTTTTTTTCCTGTGGTCTGTATTAGAAACAGAGTGTTGTGTTGTGTACACCTTACACCAGCTATTATAACATAATGGTGTTGTAAAACATCAGTCTTTTAGTTATTTCAGTCTAAAATATAAATTACAATGAGGCAACAGGCAGTATAACAACATCTTTCTCTTTTGTATTCAACATTGCAGTCAGGCAAGTTAGAGGTAATTCTTCGGCTGCACATGATTCTAGTTAAGGGCAATAATTTCACTCAAAGGAACGGTTACTGCTGCTCTGACCCGTAGCAAAGCTGTAATATGTCCTCCATCAGTGATGAATTCTATCTGCATTGTTCAACAGCCAGGTGCCCAGAGGAAAGTATTTCTCAAATGCTTTCAAGAACTCACTACTTGGGTTTTGATCCAATCATCTCAAAGTGATTATTTTAGGGCTATGAGACTTATAGGTGCTGATCTTTGTTGATGATAACTACTGCCAGGGTAATGGGTGAAATGCCAGAATGTAGTGGAGCTGCAAAACACGACACCTATTGAGCAGGAAGGATGGCTACTGTGGCCCATATGGTAGCATCGCTGACACAGACGGGACAGTTGGGTCCTGGAAAGGCATGGTCACTGTACCGACCATTTGTGTCTACGATGCAGTCGATAGGGGTTTGGAACCTGCTGGGGATTGTTCCATAAGCTGATGACATCATAGGTCACCTCATTCCCTTGTGTATAAGCCATTTCACCACACTGGCTAAATCAATGTGCTGCTTCCCAAAACCTTTGGCAGAAGATCGTGAATACACTGAGAAAAAAAATTCTGTTTCTTGTGTCATGGGGAACCATGGGGAATCCATCCATAACAACTGGTGTTTTTGTTAACTAAAACTATAAAAAATGTTGAAATAAAGCTGAAATAAAATTAATTATAAATACATATTAGAGGAACAACCTAAACTTAAAAAAAAACTAAAACAAAGAAATTTTAAATGTTGCCTTTGCAACCATCTTAAATAAATTGATTGTAAGTTGAAGCACTTAGATCCCTGAATGTGAAATAAAAATACAATTAAATCTAAATAGATATTTTTCTGTATGAAAATTAATATTTAAACCTGAAAATATAAAATATATACAGTATATATAGTAAATAAGTAATGCTTAAATAATCTGTAAGTTTAGGTTTAAAACCATACAAATAAAAACCATATGATTTTATAGACCCAAATTGTTTCTACAAAGTTGAGCTCTAATTGTATTGCTTAAATGACCTCTATGAATTATGTCAGTTTGACCCACAGTGTCCTAAATATTCTAAATTTGGTATAAAAGTGAAGTTGGCACACATGTTGTGTCTAGATTTTGTAACTGGAATACAGCTTTCAGTACAGCAAGAGAGGCATTGGCTGCATAAGGGACCTTATTACAGGACAAAATTCCTCTAGGGATCAAAATGAGGGCATTGCTGGATTTGCACTATTTTTTAAGACATAGAAGGAGAAACGACTTGCTGTAGAAGCTTTTTGTCATACTTCATCTATAGTGGATTGGATTTTTCTAACATAGTGTTTCATGGAGATTATTGTGATTTTTGTGTTAATTTTTGATTTTAAGTGCTGATCCTGCAATTGTTGCAGAACATAACAGAGGGTCAAGTTCCGTAAACGGCAGTTGGAACAAACTGAAGCTGTAGAGAAATAGATTTTTTATAAATATCTTTGTTCTCACCTTGTTTCTCCTCCTCTGTAGGCGGGAACACTGGAGCCAAAGGTTCAGTCGGACAGCAGAAAGAAGGGTATGGTAGATAACAGAACAGGCTCACTCGGCCCTCATCGCCACGTAGCCAGTGATACCAATTTACAGGGAGGTGATGGTGGGGCTTACCAGCTATCCTACGCCACCCTCCGTCAGCCACCACCCCCAGACTCCAACATGGCTGACTGGGCCAGCAAGCACTTGAACATGCACACCCAGGGCCTGTTCCGCCGTCGAGTCTCCATCGCCAACATGCTGTCGTGGAACCGCGGCTCCATCAAGAAACCCATGCTGATGACCAACGACCGCACTGTGCGCAAAGAAGCCTGCGAGATGTTTAAGCTCGTCCAGGCGTACATGGGAGACCGACCTTCACGGTTGGACCGGCGGCACGCGGCTCTCCTGATTGTCACTAAGTGTTGGGGCATGCAGGGCCTGAGGGATGAGCTCTATGTCCAGCTCGTGAGGCAGACCACAGGCAACACCAGCCCACGCAGTCTGGCAGCAGGCTGGGAGCTTATGGCTGTGTGCCTCGCCTTCTTCGCTCCTTCTCCCAAGTTCTGCTGCTACCTGGAAGGCTACATTCAGAGGCACTTGGAGCCAAGCAATGACAAGAAAAGTGAGTTTGTCAGTTAATTAAAAATCAAATTATATTATCAAATAATCTTGCTAACTGAGCCATACACTAGGCTACAGGCAGCGTGTCTCGCCAAACTGTCAAGACGTTGTCCACATTCTTGTGTTCTAAAAAAGTGACATGAACAGAAGACAACTGAATAGAACGGAAGGCCTCAAGACACATTTTTAAACTTAAAAATGGAATGAACACATCCTGTCAACAGCCCCGCAAGTCAAAGTCACATTTTTGGGGATTTTTTTTTTTTTTTTTAAGGAAGTAATTATTTTATTTAGCAAGGGTGCATAAACCTTCCAAAAGTGACAATAAAGACTTTTATAATGATCATCAAAGAATCCAGAAAAAAATGGACCACAGTTTCAACCAGCAAACTTTTTTCAACATTGATGATAAAATGAAAATGTTACTTGAGCACAAATCAGCATATTAGAATTATTTCTGAAGTGTCATGTGATGAGTAATGGCGTAATGGCTGCTGGAAATTCAGCTTTGCATCACAGGAATAAATTACATTTTTAAATGTATTCAAATTAAAAACAGTTATTTTAAATGTTAATATATTTAACAGTATTAGTTTTACTGTATATTTGATCAAATATATGACTTTTCTTTTTTTAATAATCTTTCCTCTTAAAATGCAATTAATTGTGATTTAATACATTTTGCATATAATGTAATAAAATGTATTCTAAAAAAAAATTTATCAAATGAAAGCAGTATTTTATATATAAATGTTTTTTTTTTGTTGCAGTAACCCTGTACATACTGGACCAGCAGGATATTAAGAAGAAGAACTCAAAGTCAAGGAAGAAGAGAAAACAGAGCACAGAGGAGGAAGCAGAAGGTATGTTTTTTAATGATGGCTGTTTCCTTATCTGAGACACATTTTGGAACAAAACAAAACAAAAAAATAATAATATATTGACCTCAGTCACTTTGTTCAGAGGAAAGTTTGTTGACATTTGAGAGATTTTTAAAGGGGTCATATAATAATACATGCACTTTTACAAGTTGGTTTGTACTGAAATGGGTTTAGCATATTTTAAAGTTTTTATTGTTAAATTGTATACATTTCATGATTTCAATTAATTACACATTTTTGATTACCAAAATCTTATTTAACCAGTAAAATGAGATTCCAGAAAAATTAAAACAAAATAAAACTAAAAATTTGGAATGTGGGTGGGGAGAAACCAGCTTTTTACAAACCAGCTTTTAGGTGCGTTACCACCACCACCTGCTCCGTATGGTGTGACATCACGTACTGTACTAATATCAATCCTTGGGCTGACACGTGAGAAATTTACTTTATGGAAAAAGATGCACACACTCTTGACACCTGGTTTTAGTATAGTTTTATATAGTTATATGGTTTATAGTTATGTTATGTTTTTTTGTTTTGTTTTTTTGCTAAATTGGTTTGGAACAGTTGTTGAATAAACAATCAAACTGACAAATTATGCTTGTCTATATTTAATTGACAGTTTTATTGATCACTGAGATAGCAGTGACATGGAATTAAGTTGGTTCAATATAAAAAAAATTAAAAAAAATAGCTTAGATGTAGTAAACTTTTGCCATATCGCTGTAGCTTAGCTTGCAACATTTCCCAGAGTGGTAGCACTACATTTAATGTAGAATAACTGCTAGCTTAGCTCACTACATTTTCTTAGTAGCTTGCCCATTACTGTTCATTTGTGGGTGCATCCCACTGCATTATCAACACTGATTATTTGACAGGTCAATAATCAGCCCTTTTGGGCAGTACGCATCACGTGTGCTAATCAGTAGATGACTGTACCTCCATATGGCGACACTTTGACCTTGTTACTGTATTACCACAATGATTCGTCCTGATGATCTCATCAGATTTCTGCCTACACATAGCCGTGGCATTGACCACAGTGAGAATCCCTTACAATGATTTTCACTGCCTGCATGCATGGCATAACAGTGACTCACAGCCACTGCTGCAGAACTACTCATGAGCCATCTCTAGTCACAGGATCATTAGACTAGCACCAGCCTCTGGCCTCTTGAAGGAGCAGGATATGGCTCAAGGCCTGCAATGGTTTCGAGTCATTTACTTGGATCTGATGGGCAGATGTCCAGATAAGTGGGTCAACTTCACAGATAGCGCTGCAGATGGATGTGAGTCACTATGTGAGGATTCTTAAGGTTCGCTCTGGTCTGTAAGTAGGCCGGGCTCAGCTGTGGAGTTTATTGGGATGCTGAATGCCCTGATGACGGGGCCGCTGTAAAACAGGAATTTACTCATCTCTCTGACATAGGGGAGTCACCACAAAGATCTGTGTGGTCTCATTTGTGGCCTCTGAAAAGATTGTTGTTTCCTCTGGCTTTCCTTCACTTTATTGTTGCCTTTCATTTCAAATGAGTGCAAGCTGTTGCTTCAGAGCCGGACCACCAGCACTTAGTCATGCAGAATATTCCGAATTAAGCCGAATCCGTATGTTTACCCTGTAAATTAACTGTTTAGGTTCAGTAATCTAAGAAAACGAGATCAAGGGCAAATTTATGATGCAATATCTCTCATTAAACATGATTGCAGTGTGGTTCCGGGGAAATGAACAAGAGGTTGTGTCAACACGCATGTGTATCACCTGTTTGCCATAAATCTGAAGGGGTGTCAAGTTTGGGGCACATTCCAGAAAAGATGCTTTTTATCGCCGCACAAGTTTTTACCATCTGGCTCCTTTAGTTAAGATTCGTAAAGCCTGTGGTGACGGTATTAGAAATGCCCCCTATGGATTTAACTTTGGAGTTATGAAGCCCTTCTGTGAAACCAGAGAAATCCTGAAGAGACAGTCTGTGGTTTCTCTCAAAATACTGAGCAGACTGCTATAAATTCAAAGTTTCTGAATGTACAATAAATCTTAGAGATTCTACAAGTCTGGAGTTTGTCTGAGAATAAATTATATTCACAGATATCAATTGATATCAGATTCTAAGTAACAGGAAAATGTTCTGCAATTTTTAATTTTATAGTCTTTAGCTCTTACATAACTGAGAGGACAAAACAGCACATTGATGAAACACAGCCTAGTAGAAAACCCCTCTGTCTTTTCCTCTCCTCCAGTTCACATGTTGATCTGATGAGTCACTACTAACAGAATGTGCAGGCTGGATTTCCTCCTCCACACTTTTGATAGAACCAAATCTTTTTTCATTCATTGTTAAAAAAGTGACTCATTTTGAAGTGCCTCGTGCCGCCGTGATCCCATGAGCGCTGGTGCCATAACAACTATTACAGAGCAATATGAGCAAAGAAAAGTGACTTGGTTCTCAAAGTGTTTAACTTGTAAAACAGGTTTTGATGCATTAGATGTAAATCTGTCAACGATTAGGCTGTGTCTAAAAATAGTAGAAATAAATTATGTCTTTTTGTCTCTAGCGCTTCCCATCAGCACATATGCCAAGTACTGCTACCGGAAGCTCCAGAAAGTGGCGGTCACTGGAGGGAAAAAGGTGAGTTTTTAATAAATACACTGAAGAAGAATCAGATGTTTATTATTATTATTATTATTATTATAACTAGCAATTGCTCTGTTTCACATGAAGGGTCTCCGTAAGCCTAGTTTGGAGGAGGTGGACCACAGTCTAGACGCGCTATCATGACCCCCTCACTATTCGGCAGCTCTCTAGAGGAAGTGATGGAGCGGCAGAGTGAACTCTTCCCAGACAGGAAGTTGCCATGGGTGCAAGTGCAGCTGTCTCAGTATGTGCTGGCTCTGGGTGGAGCTCAGACTGAGGGGATATTCAGGTAAGACCTGCTCAACTCACTACTAATTAGGCATAATAGAAGAGCAAGACTATATTTTACTATATGATTGTGTTGACAAGTAAATAATAAAGTTGTGACGCTACCAGCTTAACTATATGTTTTGTAATGTGTCATTAGCACAGTTAAATAAAAGTAATAAAAAAACATTTTAGTGACTCCAAACTTTTAAACGGTAGTATGTATTAAGTAGTTACGTTTTATTAGAAATTTAGAAATGTTATGCTCTCACACTAATTGCTTGTTTTCGCTCTCTGACAGCAAAAATAAATCATGTCATCACATTGTTAATTTATTTAAAAGGACTAAAATCTCCAACTGTAACTTGTAGTGTAGTTAACTACACATTTAAACTTACTCAAACTCTCCCTTTTTTTGAACTCTGTATTTTGTAATACATTTTTTTTGCTTTTTCTCTTTCTCATTTTTATTCGCTGAGGTGAAGCAGTGATGAAATATTATTCTTGTAAATAGTTTCCAGCATTTCAGTAATAAAAGTGTACATCTTTAAAATGCATGCAGATTAACAGTTCGATTGAAAGGTGCTCGACAGTGTTTAAAAAGGATTTAGACAGTGAATTTTGAAGTGATCACTTCTAAGTTAGAATGTGATTCAGACAGCAATTAAATCACCACACGACCTTGTTGTTTGTCAAAAACCAGTAGGTAATTCGGCAAGGGGATTTTTACACAGGTAGCGGAAGAAAAACACTTGGATGGCAATAAAATCACATACTAGCCCCTGTAAATGTTGAAAATACCTTACGACCCCATTAGAAACAATTATTGTCCGAATAGTACTTTTGAATACTTTTCCATGCTAAAGCAATAACACGTTTAGCTTGTATTAAACTGAAATCTATGAGCTTCCGTTTGCACTTACAGCAACCCTTACAGGATATACAGTCCTGTGCAAAAGTATTAGGCATATTAGTATTTTAACACAAGTTTTAAGCCAGTTACTTATATCTTTTGCTGTAGTGTACCAGTAGGAAATATCAGTTTACATTTCTAAACATTCCTTTTGTCATTAATTGTAATAATCCAGTAAACATTTTGAATGCACAAGGAGTCTGACAACAGACGGTATGATCTGATCCACACGGAGATCTGATCTCACCATCATCGAAGTCCGTTTGGGATTACATGAAGAAACAGACAAAAACCTAAAACAGACTAAATCCAGAAGAACAGTGGCAACGTCTCTAAAACGCTTGAAGAAACCTGCATGCAAATCTACCTGTGCAGGTGTATCTGGACAAAAGCTGTTTTAAACACAAGGGTGGTCACACCAAATATGGATTTGAATTAGTAAATAGAAGTTAATTGATAAATGAATCCTATTTGTTACATTAATTTAATTTGAAAGCATACTCACTTTACAGCATTTTTACACAAGTGCCTAAAACTTTACACAGTACTGTAGCTTTGGACGCAGGTTTCTTCGGGTTCTTTGTTTTGGAGACGTTGCCACAGTTCTTCTAGATTTAGTCCGTCTCAGTTTTTTTCTGTTTCTTCGTGTAATCACAGAGAGACTTGATGATGGTGAGATCAGATCAACACCGTCTGTAGTCAGAATCCTTGTGCATTACAATTAATGGCAAAAGAAATGTTTGGAAATTAAACTGATATTTCCTAGTACTACTCACACACTACTTTTGTATTTTTATTTTGGTGAAAATACTAACATGCACTACTGTATATGCAATAGACACAATTTAGGTTCCAGATCACCTCAAGAACCTCTTTCCAGAACACCTACTCCTCTCTACATTCCCACAGACACAGTGAAACCAATTTCACTGTTTCACCAATTTTGAAACAGTGTGCCAATTTCCTCTTTACATTTTATGCAATTATCCAGAATGTTAGGATTAAACCTATGGACTTTAAAGGGGCCATCTGGAATTCTAAATCAAAAAATAATCCATATTCCATAACAGATGGGGGCAGTATACCTCCAGAAAGTGAGTTGTGCCGCGGCCGCACGCACTATCACGTCTTCAAACAACACAAGCGAGAGCTGTTTTGCTCTTTTTCTCACACATATTATTCAAATCATTTTGATAGTAAAAGGTTGCAAGACCGCAGTTTCACGTGGAGCATTTGGATATTTTCAGAGATCAGAGACTCAATGAACAACATCAACACTAAATGATGAAGACCGTCTCATAAACGCGTCTCAAAAACAAGCTGGTGCATTTTGACGATATGGGAAAATAAAACCCTGGGCAATTATTTTAAGTTTACGGTATTGGTTTTGTTCATATTACACTTTTATTGTTAGTTTGAATTAATTTGACAGACAGCATTCGCTGATGTTGATCAAGCTAACGCCATTCAGAGCTGCCAACTCTCACGATTTCACTGTAAGACACATGCAATTGACACTTAGCAATCAGGTTGCCAGTTAAGCTCTCAGATTCTGTCAATTTTATTACGCAATTCAAACAATAAATACCATTTTGGCGCTTGTACATGTTACACCACAGATCCCTAGCGCACGTGAACCGACTCTACATCTCTACAAGCTAATGGAAAAAGAACATGAACACTGTTGAAAGATACAGTATGCTACAACTTACCAAAATGTATTCCTCATGCATGTCGACCAATCATTTTTTGAACTCTTCCCTGAACTGAAATGTAGTAATCGGCTGTATTTCCACACGACTGACTTCAGGTTCAAAGTACACACACACATAAAACGCGCCACTTACTCGTCTATTGCAGTGTGCGGCTGGTGTTTATGTTGCCCGCCCGCATACCGCCTCCCATGGCCGAAACTGGTATTACGACACCTGACGGGCCGGGGCTAGTAATTTAGCATGCTAATTTAGGTTTATATCTCGGCAGCACTATAGCTTTCCAGTTTTCTATAGACATCATTGCACTTATTTCTTCTCATTCTTTTGATGCCTGTAGCTCATTTTTGGGATAGTTTCACCTCAAAAACTCCAGATGGCACCTTTAACTGGGCTAATGTATGTCCTAAGCATCCATTTGTATTGTAGTATCCTTTACCTAGTATTTATTGATTTAGTTTGAGCCAAAAGGCAAGAATAAACTCCCCTTTTAACATATCAAGTTATGAGTAGGTTGTGGCTTGGCAAACTGCAGTTTCAAAATAGATTCCCCCTACTGTCTTATATTTATCCCTTGGGAGGGAAATTGCACAACTTTTGGATGCGAAAGAGTAACTGGGGGACATACAATTTAGCCCAGCTCGGTCTAGTTCATGCATAATTATGGTGTTATGTCTCCCTCTGGTGGTTCTCGAGTGTAACATTACAATTTCCTCCTACAGGGTCCCTGGTGACATTGATGAAGTTAATGCACTGAAGATACAGGTGGACCAGTGGAGGATTCCTGAAAATTTGTCAGACCCTAATGTTCCTGGTGAGAAACTGTTCTCATGCATTTATAAGAATATTACGTAGCCAAAGACAATATTTACTGGCATTCCAATAAAAGACCAGACATGTTTAAACATCTTATACCAATGTTTTCCTCAGCCTCTCTGATGAAGCTTTGGTACCGTGAGCTGGAGGAGCCTCTTATCCCTATGAGTTTCTACAAGGAGTGTGTCAGTAACTATGATGATCCTGTGGCAGCCATCAGCGTAGTGCAGTTGCTGCCTGAGCTCAACCGGCTGGTGTTGTGCTACTTCATCCACTTTCTACAGGTAGCCACAACATTTAAACACACACAATGGGCAGCAATGCTTTCAGATGCGTTCTTATTTCACTTATGTATGTCTCATGTCTTCCTCAGGTTTTTGCTCAGCCTACGAATGTTGCAGTCACTAAAATGGACGTAAACAACCTTGCAATGGTAATGGCTCCTAATTGCCTTCGATGCCAGTCGGACGACCCCGTGTCATATTCGAGAACACCCGCAAGGAGATGTCTTTTCTGCGAATGCTTATTGTACATCTGGACACAAGCTTCATAGAGGGCGTTGTTTAAAGTTCTCCTTACGTCTCACTGACAGTACATGATTCAGTGATACACAACCATAATTCTCACAAATATGACAACATGGACAAAAACTTGGCAAAATCTTAGACAAAAGTACATTATTGTTTGTGAAAAATGTGTATATATTTTAACTGTAAAACTCTCCACGTCTCCGTTAGTTTTGTTAGTTAGGTGTGTTCTGCCCACTTCCTCGATATAAAGACTAGTGAAACTGATGGTAACATGGCAAAACGTCATGCTTTCATCCTAAATTCTTTGCATGTTCAAGAAATGCATTTAAAAAAGGCACATTATCAGTTGTGATGATCATGAATTGTTAGTGGTGCATACGTTAATGTGCATTGCAAGGTTCAAAGTTAAAGGTAACTTGCATGGATGCATTGCTTTGTGAACACTCAAAACTATGTCTGCTTGTGTTGTATAGTAAGTCAAAGTGACAGGCTGTAAGAAGACAACTTTATTTTGTTTGTCCTGACTGTATCTTTGTGGATTTTAAAGAAAGGGTTATCTGTTATGTACAGGACAAATGTATAAATGTTGTATTTGTTCTTAGTTTAGATCTAAGAGTAACTATAGAAAAGAGAAAAATAGGTTTTGTTAGATTGAGTGTGACTTTTTCATACTCTATCCAATAATATACAGTATTTTAAGAAGTGAAAGTTTTGTATTTTATTTTATGATTTTTAAAAGAAACTGCTTCTCCCTGATAATCAGGAATGTAATTTATGTGAAATTGTCCAGTGTCATGAAATAGTACACTTTCAGCTCCCATTGGAAGTCCACAGCCTCAGAAATACTACTTCTAAAAAATTGTAAATGAATTAAAGATATAAAGTAATAATGACAGTATATGACATTGTTAGATGCCTATAGAGAGAGGGAAAAAAGCCTTTTAAAATGTAAAATTGGAAAAGAGTAAATAAAATCCATGGCTTATCTAAAAAGACAGGTACCCTTTTGTGTATTCATGTTCTTTCTATGTATATAAAGCTTGTAAATAGTGCTGCTTATTTTACCGATGTTGCTTATAAATGGAACTGAGTGGTGGTGAGTTGTTGGAAAATAGAAACTCTAAATATGTTTGTATGTAGTATTCTGTGCTATAGACTGATTGTGTATGATCAAAATATTCTATACAACCTTTGGATTGTGTGTGTATTTTGTGTGAAATGGATGTTGAGGAATAAGTATAATAAAGTTTCACCAAGATGTGATTTGTTTATTTATTTAATATTTTAGGGTTTCAAAAACACGCAACCATGGAGGCATGAAAAAGATGTGTTTCGTGGTTTTGTGTAGTATGCTTGTAGCATAGTGGTGTCTGTAACTTATAAAAGCAAATTTGGGCTGTCCAGTTGATTCTCCTGCACTGCGAACATTGGCTATTACTAACATTATAATTCATATAGCACAGTAACACTGTAATATTAAATATTAATTAAATAAAATAACAAATTAATATATTTTTCAATGAGTCTCTAATTACGTTATTAATACATTTATTTATTTTAATTTGTAATTTACTCCTGATATGGCAAAGCTGAATTTTCAGCATCATTACTCCAGTCTGGAGTGTCACATGATCCTTCAGAAATTATTCTATGTAAATCAGTTTTGCTGCATAATCTTTTTGTGGGTTCCTGATAAAATACATGTTCAGGATTCTCTGGATTTTTCTATAAAAAAAAATAAACATTATAAATGTCCTTTTTTTAAAAAAAGCTAATGAATGCAAACCTTTGGAGGGTAATGTAATAAAATAAAGCCTGTGTAAATCACAATAAAGCTTCTAGACGTCTTTATATAGACGCGAAGTCGCTGACGCATGCGCAGTTCTGGTATTGTTCATACCGGTAGTCTGTGGAACACATTGGAAAATAGTAAGTGCGCCTCGCGCCCAACGTGGTTACAACAAAACACGCGACGCGCCTTTGTATGTTAAGGGACGGATATCGCTGCAGGTAACTGATATTTACACCATTATACAACACTATTTTCGCAATGGCAGCACTTTGTTCGAGTACGGTATGTTTAAAGATGCTGTTTTAGAAACCTGAATATGTAATTGCAGATTTTAGGTAATGAATTAAAATAAATGTCGTAACATGTGCTTTGATAGATGCATGTTGTGATTTACAGCTTGTATTTGTGGGAGTGGCGATGTTCTCGCCCATTACTATCCATGTCATTATTCTCGTGGAGGGTGTGGATCAGTCAGGAAGTTAACGTCTGCTTGTGTTTTCACTAAGATGAAAATGATCTTGTAGCATTTTAGATGGTCTTAAATTATGTCTCCTGTCTGCTTTTGGCTAAAGACTGACAGGAATATGCAAGCTGAGATTTATAAACAGCCATGTAGAGTAGTATTGGAATATATGGAATCTCTATTGTTTCCATTGTCATTGTGAGGCACTTGGTGGCCCCTGATAAAATCACATTTAATCACTCTCACCGCTACCGACTTCTCAGACAAGACTAAATAAGTTAATTAAGTATGTTTATTTATTTTTTTGTTATGAATGTATGTAGGCCTGTATGGTTTATTTTGTAGCATTAATAATTTAAATTGTAACATTTTGATAGATCTAATATCCTGTTCCTTAAATTGTATTCATTTAAACCGAATGTTGACTCTAAACTTATACTTCTATAAACTTATATACAAGTTAGATGTATACATAAGAGGCTTAGTTAAGTGGGATATTGATAATTAAGCTAAGTCTGTTGTTTGCGTTGTGTTTAGTGGCATGATGCCATGACCTGGATTCTGACCTACACTGTTTCTAAGTCAAATGCTGTAGATGATCATGGGAGTACTGGAAAAGATTTAGCTATTGGTTTGATAGACCTATTAAAAATTAATTATGGAATAGCTTTTAAAAGTCAAAATAATAAATCTTGTGATTTAAGCATAAACATTTAAATAATTATTCATTTAATTATTCATTCTTAATAATTTAAACTATTTTAATAATATTAATGGCAATGCAAACGTGAGCCATGAAAATTCCAATCTCAGTATCACTTCACAATAAGGTTTATTTTGTTGACATTTGTTAAACGGCATTAGTTGACATGAACTAACAACTTCTATAGTATTTATTTTTGATATCAGTTAAAGTTCATTTCAACAAATTTTACTGATGCATTATTAAAATCAAAGGTGTAAATGAAAGATTTATATTACAAGTCAAATACTTTGTGAAAACAAAACAGTGCAATATTGTCAATAACCAGTCCAGTGGCATTGATATGTGGTTTAGCAAGTTGTTACAATAAATACATAATTGTCAGTAATTGTATATAATTGTTTTCCTGCCAAAATACAGTTATTATTAAATATTATTAATAACAATATTATTATTAATGATACAGTTCAGACTTCAGAGTGTCAGCTAATTTTATAATTATATTTATCAGAAAAGGAAATATTTAATCACTTTTACTACATTTTATTAGGGTTCATTTCTCTTCATGTTAGCTCTTAAATATTAAATGGACTGGACATTGACACAAATTTCACACTTAGGGCTTGATTCAATTCATTTTGATATCAATTAATGTGGACTATAAGGTACAGTACATGGTAATATTTCCTCAACGAGCAATCTCTCAAATATTGCTGTGTAAACTATACAGGGAAACTATTATGTTTCTACTTGGTTTAAAAATGTAAACACTTAAATGGTGGTCATAAAAACATGGCGGATTTATTAAAAATACATTAAATATTGAAGAAAAATAGTAAAAAAAAAAAGTAAAAATACAATGAATATATGCAATAGTGCATATATTTAACAAAATGCTTCTATCTGGAGTTAAATTTCTAGCTGACTAACGAGCGCTTTTCTGAGGTAAATGTGACAACTACATGACATTGGGTAAGTTGAAACACTGAGCTATAATAATTTTTGCTGATGCACTGATGACAACAGATTTCGGCAAGTTGTACTGTAGACCTATCTTTCAACATACCTTCTGATGTTCATTCATGTTTATTTTGTGCTGTAAATAGTAGTAAAGCGTAAATTCTTTCACATGCCTCACATTAAGGTGCTACAGCGATAAAAGACACATAATAGAGTGTTGAAACGGTATTTATTATTTACATTTTGTAATAAAAGTGACAAAAATTGAAAGCTGACACTTTGTTTCATATCAGAAGTAACAGCACAAAGCTTATTGCGATTTATTGGATGGTAGGAACGCTGCTTTGTTCGTTCATCAATTGAAAACAACATAGACTGAAAGATCGATAATAAATGCCATTTAAGAATCAATATCTATGTAATGTAATCCTCACTGGGCAGTTACTGAAAATGTGACGCTTTCATATCAGGTATTTGCTGACAACATGAGCAATACACCTCCTAACAGACGAGGAATTACTTTTGAGGTGGGCGCTGCTCTTGAAGCACGGGACAATCTGAAGAACTGGCAAGTGCCATTCTTTTTAAAAACAGAAATTTTTTTTAGCCTGTCCATCCCTCCCTTTATCGCAAGCTATCTGTATGTGATTCCGCTTCCAGGTATGCTGCCAACATTGAGAAGATTGACTACGAGGATGAGAAAGTCTTAATCCACTATCGTCAGTGGAGCCATCGCTATGATGAGTGGTTTGACTGGGCCAGTCCATATCTGAGGCCCATGGAGAGGGTTCAGCTTAGGAGAGAGGACGGCAGGAAGACAGCATTATCCCTGTGAGTCACAGACTGCTCCTCAAAAATCCCAGCATATGCAAGCTAATCTAGGATCAGCCTCACATATAAATCTGTTCAGTGAGATGTGAAAGTGATGCTGCATCAGTCCTGTTGTCCTTTCAACTGATTATTCGCAAAAGCAAATCTTGCATAAACCTGTCTACACAAATATAATTTACATATAATTGTCCAGCTGGTAATTAACTAACTGTTCATTCATTGGATGGATACATTACAATTCGATTCATGCATGATACAATGGCTTAAGTAACCATAATATGGTGAACATGTTTTAAAATGTTTGATATTTTTCATGATTTTAATCAGTGCGATTATATATACATAATTATTAAAATAATTAAATGATTAAAAAGAAAACATTGTAAAGTACTTTGGCGTAATCCTTAATTATTTTTTAATTCGAAAATTATATATAAATTCGTGAAAGTTTGGGGTCATACGATTTTTCAGGGCTGGGCGATATGGCCAAAAAATCATATCTCTGTATTTTTTGGTTAAATGGTGATATACGATATATATTCTCGGTACTTTCTCTGTTTTTCTAAAGAAAAATTTAACTTTCTAAAGAAAATCTTTATATTTAAAAAAAAAAAAAAAAAAATATATATATATATATATATATACACATATATATATATATATATTTCACATTCTGCCCAATGATATCTACAAACAATGTTGATATTGAAGGATATGGAAACAAATATAGTTATATAATGTAATATAGGCACTGTAATATATTATTTGCAAAAATATTTTGTTTTTTCAAATTGACTAAAGGCTAAAATAAAAATATAAAAATAAAAACAAAAGCACAAACTAATTATATTACCCGGCATTTGATTACCCAACACTATCTCACGACCAATTTGTACGAATTAATACGAGTGAGTAAAAAGTGGCTAATTCGTACTAATTCATATGACCTCACTCGTCAAATCTAATTCGGGCTATCTGAACTTATGCGATGGGTAGCTTTAGGGGCGGGGTCAGGGGTAGGTCATTCGATACGAATTCATACGAATTGGCCAATTCGTAAAATATGTACGATTTAGCAAAAATTTTACTAATTCGTACAAGTGAGTTCGTACGAATTGTTACGAATTAGCACACTTCGTAAAATTCTTGTACAAATTCCCATGAGATCAGGTTGGATTACCCCATTATAATGGTCACTTTCATAAAAATATACTTGTAGGTTTAAAATTCCACATATGTCACATTTATTGTCTCCAAAACCAAATATTTTAGCAATATGTTTACTGTATCGATATAAACGGTATTGCTTGTATTCTATATCGTTTCAAAAAATATATATTGATATATTGTACAAACTCGATATACCGCCCAGCCCTACGATTTTTTAACACGTCTCTTAAAAATCCGATAATTGGACCCTAAACACTGGTTAAACCACCTTCTAAACCATCGTAAAATGCAGATCAATAAATTCTGTTTTAATTCATACTTTTTTTGCAGGGATTTCATGTGAATGACAAAGTTCTAGCCAGTTGGTCTGATTGTCGATTTTATCCTGCTAAAGTCTTGGCCGTCAACAAAGATGGTAAGCTGTTATGTAAATATTGCATAAAACAAATGTTATGTGAACAGATTCTTTTTCAAATTGAAATTGTATGTTTCGAATGTGATTCAAATGTACAAAATGATCCTGCAGCATCCTACACTGTAAAGTTCTATGATGGTGTCATCCAAACAGTCAAAGGAATCCACGTGAAGCCCTTCACCAAAGAGGTTCATTTTGTATTTTTATCCTATTCATGTTGTCTCCATTTCAGTACCAATTTGGGCCTTTCTCCTCTTTCCTCATTCTCCATTCTCCCCAATTAGTGTAGAAAGAAACTAACTGACAAAAATGGAGAGAAGCCAAAAAAGACCGTAAAGGACAAGAAAATGCAGGAGAATGAAGCCAGCGGTGATAAACAGATTGACCGTGTTCCTGAGGGAAGAGGAGGATGAGAACGCAGTCTTGGATGGAGAGGAAGGTGAAAAGAATAAAAGCAATGGGAATGGGAAATGCATTGAAATGCAAAATATAAGCATAAAGGAGGAGGAGGAGGAAGATGCAGATGGAGAGAGAGTCTTGGAGCAAATAGGGCAGCACAACTACAGTAAGTTATTTCTGAAGAGGGACTCAGGGCCTGAGGAGAGAGAAGAGAAGACCAGCTTGAAAATGGAGAACTCTGTGGTGTTAGATTTGGGTGTGAACTTTAATGAGGGGGCGTTAAAGAGAAATGAGACCGAGGAAGCAGAAGTCCTGGAACGAAAACAGGAGGAAATCAAAGGACAAGGTCTTCCTCATGACAGAAAGTCACGGAGGCAGCGAATAAGAAGTACGTACAAAGTTAAACTATTCGAAGTGATTTTCTTGACTGTATACAAGTGAGTGATTGGTAGGTTGATTTCCCTGAAAAGTATAAACACTGCTTTTTGTTCTGTGGCGGTATCAAAACAATGTTCTGTTTGTTTGAGAACCGACTCTCCGAACCAGCCCTACCCGGTAACAGTAGCTCGACCAATGGTGATGAGTTTGGGTTTGGCTATTTGTGGGGAATATAGAGCATCACAGTCCGAGAGAGTACTAAGTAAATTTCCCATTCATTTCTCCCATTGACATTTTGAAAAATCCATATCTAAAGAGTTTTGGAGCATGTCTGAGGATAACCAGCTACGGCTGAACTCATAAGCATACAACATATCATTTCAAGTAAAAAAAAATAGGAGAAAATCCAAAAAAAGTCAAGGGTACAAGCCTGTGTACATATTTTCATTTCCGAGCAGAGGAACTACTCTCCCATAAACCACTGCGCCTCACTTAAAGTCGACTGAAGCCACCGTGAAAGAGCCTTTTGAGTGACTTCCAAATCTGACGACGGCCATGTGAACTTTTTCCTCCAGCGAATTTTATATAGTGAATGTGCAGGGAAACTCCTTTTTCTTCGACTTACTGAAGCTTATATGTAAAACGCATATGCAGCTGCACATGCTAAAACATTGAGCATCTGGCTCGCTCATAGGCTGTGCTGCGGCAACTGCACATCCAATGGCGCCCGGGCGTCTCTGAGGTGCGACCAATGAACTTAGCCCTACGTCATTACATCATCTTCAGTCTTCACGTGCCTTCGGCTGGGTTTCAGACAGTACACGACTACACGACCAATCAGATGCATCACGGTGGGATTGTTCAGGATTGTGGGTAATGAAGTACTTGTCCAAAACATCGCAAATAAAAGGCATTTATCTTAAAACAAGGTTAGTGCCCCATGAACTTTTGCCGTTTATATGAGCATATACAGTCGCTTAGTATAGCCTTAGCTGGTTTTAAGTCTACCATGTATGGTTACGTTTTAATGGCTTATATCCCAACTGTCAATGGAGAAATTTTATTGAATTTTTACTTCCGGCACTGGCTGTGGGTGGGACTGTGATGCTCTATTTGGGAAACATATTTGAAACGGACATTATTTGTTCAACTCCATGTGGTAGAGCTGCAAAATCAAAATACACTACAATATGGATCAGAGCAATTATCAAATTGCAAAGGCTGTGATTTACTGAGAGTTATGCATGCTTTTGAAGTGAAGCATGACATTGTTTTATTTGAACATGTGAGCAGTTTATTATCTAGTGTCTATAATGTGCATTTGGGAACCAAACATGCACCAAACATTTTCATCAAACTTGTAATGAGAAGCACTTATACATTGACTGTTTTCAACAAAAGAGATTTAAGGGCTTTCTGCAGTTTTCAACTGAAATAAAGGCTTGACGGTTTAATGTTTGAACAAGTCTTTTCTTGAATACTCAATTTTCAAAATGTCAATTACAAATGCAATCATCAGAAAAAATCAATTCATGCAGCTCTATCATTTGGTGAGGCTTCATTTCAGGGTTGTGGACTCGAAGCTTGCATGATTTCGGACTTGACTTGGGACTTGAATGCAAAGACTCGAGACTTACTCTGTGACTTGGAAAACAATGACTTGGTCTCACCTCTGCTTCATTTATTTAAGTTTTTTTAACATTTAAGTTTATTTTCTCTAGGGAAGAGGAGACTTTCAATGGCACGAAGGAGCTCCAAAAAACCCAAGACTGATTCAGGTTTGACTAGTTGACTGTTATGTAAAAAAATGTGTTTACTAGTGCCATAATGGTGGATTTCCTCATCATTCATCTCTTTCCTCCAGAAAAAAGTTGTCATAATGATTGCAAGCCCATATGCGAATCCAACAATCAGAAAACTCAAGGAAAAGGATCAGACCCCTTATGCCTGACACAACCATCCAATGACACATCAGTACCAAAGGCTCAGTGCCAATCAGAAACCTTTAAGCCTACAGGTGAGAATCCACCCACCACATCTGTAAAACACATTTTACTCAAATAAGACCTGGTTCATAATGATCATGTTTTTTGTTTTGTTGTTCTTTTTAAATTCTAGCAGTTCGAAAACAAGCCTTCCACAACCCTAACCGGTTTAGCAGAGAACCATGTGAGTAATGATCTTTACTAATTAATGAGAACAATCAGAATCATCTTGAATTAGTGACAGTGAATGCAAATTGTACTTCTCACAGTATACAGAGTCATCAGAAACCAACCGCCACCAGTGCTCTCTATCAACTTGGACCATAATCCATATAAATGCAGTGCTCCTGGCTGTACGAAGTCTTCCGCAAAGCAAAACTCCTGCACTATCATATGAAATACTACCATGGAGATGATCGTCTGATGGAGCCAGATCCGATCCAGGCAATGGACAAACAGACGGCACTTAATCAGGATGGCTCTAAGAAGAGTGCGCTACATCGCATGAGTGTGCGCAGGTGACCGTGAAGAGACGTCTCTTGCTCCCCCTGCTGTCAGCGCACAGAATTACCAACGATGGCCTTCACTGAAGGACAAGACCAGGGACAAGACCAGAGACAATCAGCTAGACAGCAACATGCATAGATACTTCAACAAAGATAGAGAGAGGAGATTTATGGAAATCGGTATGGCTAATGAATAAAATTTATATTGTATTTCACTGAAGCATGTGGGGTTTTCACTGTTATTCTGATGTAGTGCTTTAATACATGACATGATCTATCTGAGCATTGTTTTTTGCCTTTTGTAGAAGGTGTGAAAGAACATGACCGGTCAAAAGAGAAACAGACTAGAGACTTCTTGCGTATAAAGTTGAAGGAAAAGAAAAAGATGAGGAAAAACACATCAGGTAAAGAAAAGTAGCATGTATTTACAGACAATCCATTGTTGATTTTGAGTGATGGTAAATCTTTATTTCTGTGCACAACAACTGTAACTAAACTAAAATGTGCTCGTAACTGTAAATTATAATAAAAGTAGACGTACAAATTATAGAAGTGTAATTATATTATATGATCTCATAACAATGTTATATTATCATACATCACATGCTATGCAAAACATCTTGCATTTAAGAAAAAAACATTTTGCTCTGCTATTCATCCACTTCCTGTCAATTTATATTTCTCTGTTAAAGCAGTGCTTTAACTGAAGTTTTCCTATCCATCTCAATGTTTTGTAGAGTTTATAGATTTTTACAATTTGAGATTATCTTTAAGTTGTTACCTCATATGTTTCCAGATGAGGATAGCATTTCAGACTGGTCCTCTGACAGCTGTGGTTGGAGTGAAGATGAAATGGGGGCAGATCTGGATGTCATTACCTCACCTCTCAGCTGTAGCTCTGTTGCCTCAACTACAGGAAGTCAGGATACTGTCCGATGTGTGTGTGAAGCGGAAGAGGAAAATGACTTCATGTTGCAGGTGAGCATTCATTTGGCCTGTACACTACCATTCAGTAAAGAAATGAGTACTTCTATTCAGCAAGGATGTATAAAATTGACCAAAGGTGATAGTAAAAACATTTCTAATATCACCAAAGAGTCAATGATCACCAAATCAGCATATTAGAATGATTTCTGAAGGATCATGTGACACTGAAGGTTGCTGAAAATATATATTTGACATCACATAAATAAATCACATTTTAAAATAGAAATATTATGTTACAATAGAAGATTTAGCTATAACATTTTCACTATTAACAATGATCGCATTTGTTGCTTTTTCTCAATGCACGTCAGTGTGAAGAGTGTCTGTACTGGCAGCATGGAACCTGCATGGGCCTCCTGGAAGAGAACGTTCCAGAGCGATCACGCTTGCTTCATTTGCCGGGATTCTCCAGGTTTGGAAGTGATCCATGTTTTAGTGTTGATTTCTAAACAAAACTCTAATGTAGACCTCAGGATGAGTGGCAGTTTGAGTAGTTCGACTCAGCATTGTGTCAATTTCCCTTTCTCGCCCTAGGGATTTAGGGAATTGTCTGCTGTTTTAAGTTAATTTTGGCTTACCAGTGCATTTGTTTGTGTGTATCCAGGGCAGACCAGAGGTCAGAGACAGAGCCTGCGGTACTGGTATGACAGGGACTGGCTTAGCACCGGCCATATGTATGGCCTCTCTTTCTTGGAGAACTACTCCCATCAGAACGGCAAGAGATCGCAGCCACTCATCAGCTGTTAGGGGACGTTCAACACGTGCTTGAAGTCCTCAATGGCCTGCAGCTCAAAATCAGCGTGCTACAGTAAGGCCACATTTGCACTGCAGGTTTTGATGCCCAGTTGTTGACTATATCTGAATATTATTATTATTTTTTTTTTTGTGACCCATATCCGATATCTTCATTTACACTATTCACTTGATGATAGCTAGGTCATTACACCCTTGTATCTAATGTTATAGGCTAAGACAATAATATATCATCACTTTTTCTAATTTGGCAATGGCTGAAATAACATTTATGTGCCAGCTAATGTCTGCAAAAACTTTCATTTACCTTTAACTGTAACTTTAATGTTCTCACACTCCGGCTATTGACAGTTCACTGGCGATTTCAGGTGGTCTGCAGCTAAAACACCTTCCATTTATTTGTAAAATGGGAATTTAATATGGCTATTATCACTCTTGTTGTTGTGGTCTTTGACGATCATGTACATGCTTTTTAAGCTTTTGATTGTATGTTGGTACAGTAGCCACGAGCGCTTAAAACCGTGCATTCCCATCTCGCCTGAAGTTTCTTAAGCAACACCAAGGAAATTTGCCTCTTCGGTCGCCCTACAGGTTGAAAGCGTCCATTACTGCTGTTGTACACTCACCGGCCACTTTATTAGGTACCCCATGCTAGTAATGGGTTGGACCCCCTTTTGCCTTCAGAACTGCCTCAATTCTTCATGGCATAGATTCAACAAGGTGCTGGAAGCATTCCTCAGGGAGTTTGGTCCATATTGACATGATGGCATCACACAGTTGCCGCAGATTCTCGGCTGCACATCCATGATGCGAATCTCCCGTTCCACCACATCCCAAAGATGCTCTATTGGATTGAGATCTGGTGACTGTGGAGGCCATTTGAGTACAGCGAACTCATTGTCATGTTCAAGAAACCAGTCTGAGATGATTCCAGCTTTATGACATGGCGCATTATCCTGCTGAAAGTAGCCATCAGAAGTTGGGTACATTGTGGTCATAAAGGGATGGACATGGTCAGCAACAATACTCAGGTAGGCTGTGGCGTTGCAACGATGCTCAATTGGTACCAAGGGGCCCAAAGAGTGCCAAGAAAATATTCCCCACACCATGACACCACCACCACCAGCCTGAACCGTTGATACAAGGCAGGATGGATCCATGCTTTCATGTTGTAGACGCCAAATTCTGACCCTACCATCCGAATGTCGCAGCAGAAATCGAGACTCATCAGACCAGGCAACGTTTTTCCAATCTTCTATTGTCCAATTTCGATGAGCTTGTGCAAATTGTAGCCTCAGTTTCCTGTTCTTAGCTGAAAGGAGTGGCACCCGGTGTGGTCTTCTGCTGCTGTAGCCCATCTGCCTCAAAGTTCGACGTACTGTGCATTCAGAGATGCTCTTCTGCCCACCTTGGTTGTAACGGGTGGTTATTTGAGTCACTGTTGCCCTTCTATCAGCTCGAACCAGTCTGGCCATTCTCCTCTGACCTCTGGCATCAACAAGGCATTTCCACCCACAGAACTGCCGCTCACTGGATGTTTTTTCTTTTTCGGACCATTCTCTGTAAACCCTAGAGATGGTTGTGTGTGAAAATCCCAGTAGATTAGCAGTTTCTGAAATACTCAGACCAGCCCTTCTGGCACCAACAATCATGCCACGTTCAAAGTCACTCAAATCACCTTCTTCCCCATACTGATGCTCGGTTTGAACTGCAGGAGATTGTCTTGACCATGTCTACATGCCTAAATGCACTGAGTTGCCGCCATGTGATTGGCTGCTTAGAAATTAAGTGTTAACGAGCAGTTGGACAGGTGTACCTAATAAAGTGGCCAGTGAGTGTAAATAATTTAGCCTACTGCAGCCTACCGTCACACGCATGCTCGCTGTTTATCTAGCACCGGCTTTGGAATCAACAATGGCCACAGACAATTTGAGGAAGTGGTGGGGAAGTGACGTATGCTGTAAAGCAGTCGAAATTTTGTCGTTCTTTTTGTGCTCCGTTTACTACCCGAAACCTGAAGTTACATAGTGCAAGTAAAAGCGATACAGACCATGTCAGGCTATGGCAGAAATGTCATTTAACCTATTGTAAGTCGATGTACCATCACAAGGGTCTTGGAAATATATTGTGAAGGTTGAAAAACTACATAGTGTTACTTTAAAATATGCCTTTGTTTCTCTAACAACCCTGCTTTTTTGCCTGCACTGTCCCTTCGCCCAAAACACTCAAAATACAAAAAACATCAGCATGACTCCACTGGGTTGAGCCTCCGTACTCCATTGCGCCATTGAAAAGAGTCATGTGAACGCAGTTTGTCTCCACCCGAGTTTGAAGTCATTGGCCACCGTCATTTGCAAATGCACATATCCAATTCATTTCAGAATACATGTGCTTTTTTCCTGATTACATGTTTGTGGGTCATATCTGATTTTAAAAAAATTAATTGGGTCACTTGTAAATGCGGCCTAAGTGATGCTGTTTTATCTCTGTTTTAACCAATTAGCCAAAAAGCCACATGAAAAAGAGTGTTACGTCCTTTTCTGCAGGAGCCCGACTCATCCAGACCTCAAGTTGTGGCAGGAGCCGTGGAAGCTGACTGAGAAATCCAGGATAAAAAGCATGGCTCTTCCAGACGCTAAAACTGTTTCATCATCAGCATCTTCAGAAGTCATTCAACATAAAGAGCCCTTCTCTTCATCCTTCCAAGACTACATTAGCAGTGAGCACTGCTACCAAAAGCCACAAACACTGTACCAAGTATTGGAGCCGAGGCTGGTGCTGAAGACACGGGTTGAGTCGGTGTTGGCAGATCGATCACACAACACAGAGAGAGTGCTAAAGAATGAACAACACTATTATGGAGAGATCCAACCAGCACTACTGAAGACATCTAGTGCTCAGCTGTTCAACCACAGGATGGTGAGGGTCAAATGAGGTTAATATTATGTGATTAACACTGTCCAAATATAATTATTATGGTCTGATCCTACAGTGAGCTGATATTTTTAAAGGAATAGTGCATGTGCCCGTTTTTTTACTTATAATGAAAGTGAATGTGGATTTGTGCTGTTAAGCTCCAAAATGATAAAGTATCAAGATTCCAAGTCCAAAATTATAAGAGGTCCATCAATATTTGAAATACGTACTGAATATTAAACGTCTGCATCTATTAAAATATGGCTCATTTAGACACAGCATGACCGGTTTAATGTCATAATAAAACGAAAGGAAAAAGGTCGTCATTTAGGATTTATTTTGAGTTGAACTATTCCTTTAATGATTCACAGCAACTTCAAAATATGTACATTTGTTCAAAAGGCTTTTTTTTAAACAGAAATGAGAAAAATAGAAAAAAATATAGAAAATGCATCATGGTTTCCACAAAAACATTAAAAAGCACAACTGTTTTCAACATTCGATAATAATAATAATGATAAGATTTTTTGAGCACCAAATCAGCAATAATAGAATCATTTCTAAAAGATCATGTGACACTGAATTGGCACTGATTGGAGTAATGGCTTTTGAAATTTCAGCATTGCGTCACAGGAATAAATTATATTTTAATACATGTATACATATATTTAATAAATACATACACATCTAAAGTAGAAAGCACTTACTTTACATTTTAATAATATTTCAAGATATTACTTTTTTAAAAATATATTTAATAAATGCAGCGCTAGTGAGCCTACAGACTTTGGTTTTTTTTATTTTTTATTTTTTTAACCTTACCAACCCCAAACTTTTGAACAGTAGTGTCGACTGACTGTTTTATATTGTTTGTAACTGGATGTTTATTAAATTGAATGCTGCAATGTAAGTAATGAGTGAATGTGAAATTGTAGGATGGAGGAGAGAAGCGTGAGACGTGTGGTGATGGAGGCGGGGTTAAGGGTGCAGCTCCGCCCCAGCAGTGGAGGATCAACCTGCTGGAACACATCGAGACTTTACAAGAAGAGGTTACTCGCAGGATGGACTTCATCGGAAAGGGAGCTTGATGGTGTGCCCGAGGGTTTCAGGGGGCTTGATTTATGTTGTGCAATTTTTCATTTGGTGATTTGTATAATGGGAATGTTTCATTTACATTAAAGCATCGAAAAACACTAACTATTCATAAACATTGTTTCCTGTTTCAGTGCTTGAAAACTGGCTGGACTGCACGGGTGAGTTGGAGCCTCCAGAGCCATTGGACCGTCTGCCTGAACTCAAGCAAAGCATCAAACAGCTGCTGAATGAACTGGGAAAGGTGCAACAGATCGCTCTGATTTGTGCCACATGAGGGTGCCAGGGCAAATTTCACTATCATCACAGGACTACCTCAGTTTAATACATTCCTAAAGCGGGCCATGAAACCAAAGAGCCTAAAGAACATTAGACTGAGAACAATGTGAAACTGAACAAGCTGTTTGTTACAGAATCTGTGATTCTGACTATGAGACTTAGAATTAGGATTGAACGTTGTGAAACGTTATCACCCCACCTGTCCCTTACAGCAAATGTGATCCACATCCTTTTCATCCTTTCTCTTTCACCGAAAGTAAACATATAACAAAATACCTAAATGTATGTTTGCTGAAATGTTTATATATATGAACAATGCAGCTAAGCAACTAAGTTAATATATATATATATATATATATATATATATATATATATATATATATATATATATATATATATGATATGTGATATATATATATATATATATGTATATGTGTATATATATGTATATGTGTATATATATATGTATATGTATATATATATATATATATATATATATATATATATATGTATATATATATATATATGTATATATATATATATATATATACATATATATACATATACATATACATATATATATATATATATATATACATATACACACACATACATATAAATCTAAGTTAATCATGTTTATTCTGTCCTTGTTATTCAGTCCTGCATTGTTCAAAAGTTAGTAACCATTAACCTCTATTTAACAGGTTGGGTATGAACTGTGACACTGAAGTAAAATGTACACAATGAAACCATTTATGTGCTCTGTTGTATTTAAAGGACCTTATGCTTAGAAAGTTCAAATGTTTTTTGAATATTGCATATTTATTTCTGAACAACTGTGAATTTCATAATTACTGCAATCCTCAGTAGTCAACTTTCTGTAGTCTGTGACATCACGTCATTATGGATTAGCCATAAAATGTTTAGCCCAGGTTTCACAGACAGGGTTTAGATTAAGCCAGGATAGATCTCAGTTTAATAAGGACATTTAAGTAAACATGCATTAGAAAAAAAGATATCTCAGTGCAAGTTGCTTTCAGTTAAAACAGCTCAAACGTACATTTTAGTCTGGGACTAGGCTTAAGCCTGGTCTGTGAAACCAGAAGTTGGTATTAAAAAGACTGAACCACACGACTGTTTGTCTAAAAGCAAAAACTGAAATACTGAATTTCTCATTCTGAATTAAAAATATAAATCTATGCATATTAATTATCTTGATGAACACACATATAAATATTCCTGTCATTATTTACCCACATGTCTTTTCAATACTGTAGCACTATGACTGGAAAACAGTATTCCTCTATACTGCATTATGATGACAATATGCTTGTTGCCCAACTGTTGACATTGAAGCACAGTTACAATAAAAGCACTTTGTATGCGTAAACTTGGTGTACTGGTAATTTTCTTTTGTCAAAAAGATATTGCAGAACCAACGAAAAATAGATAACTGTCGATGAAGACGTGACACATCCACATAGATAACCTCACGGGGGCGATAAATCGCGCATGAGGGCCAGGGGTCTTCCAAACGTTGAGTGTAATGTGGGTAGCCCAAAAGGCCCCGCCCACCGAGTGACATCAAAACACGGCTGCTGGCGGAGACTGCGAGCAGAGAAACGTGCGGACGACGAGCCCTTCTACCAGCCTCCGTTCACTTCTACATCTTTGTGGGGGATTTTACCATAGCCAGATCGAAGTATTGTTCCCAAGACTGTTTGGTGAGTTAAATACTTCATTTTAGAACTGAACTAGTACGATTTTGTTCTTGGAATATAAACAAAACTGACGGAATTGTGACATTTTAGAGTGATAGTGTTGGTCATCTTCTCTTCAGCGACCAATGTAATTCCATTAAAATGGCTCCATGTTTTTAAACTGCTGGGAGCCACAGTAACGTCGATTTTTACCACAGCTGCTGAGAGACAGAAGAGACAAAACACACACAATTTGATTTATTGTAGATCGATTTTTTTTTCACACACCCGACACCAAGGATGTTGCCAAAAATAGAAACTTTTTACCTCATTAGATGTTGTAATTCGCTGTATTTTTATCTTATCTGTCGCTGCAGATATTTCATAGTTTTCATAGATGGTTCTCAGTATAAAACAAGAAGGGCCACCTGCAATCTACATTCTACTGAATATAATTTTTCTTTGTGTACATGTGTATAACATAATAGAACGGTTTAAAATATGTGTTGTCTTCGTATTATTGTGTGTGAATTTGTCTATTGCTAAATTATTTACGTCGTTCTAACTTTGATTTGTGATTGCATCGTCTTCCTGATGTTACCCATATGTCTATGATGTTACCCTATAAATGTAAATTTAAAAAAAAAAAAACATAACTCGAGGGACGCTGATGTCTCAAAGATGTAAGCTACAGATGGGTTTGGGGCTAATTTCGATTAAATACGTGACAACTTCCGGCATGTCACAAATGACATTGTCCTCGGTCACCTGCTCATGGGAAGGTCGCAGTGCTGATGATGTGAACTCCATGTGCTCGCAGGTGTGCTTTTTAGCACACTCAGACAATGTGGTAGTGCACTAGACACTATTGACACAACAAACAAACAACACTAACCTGTTGTTATCATCAATAGAGGTCTCATAAGAAATCCCTTAGTCTTTTTGCTTTAATCTGTTTGCCGTATCTACATTGAAAGGTTGATGGTTGTTTTAGTACACAGTATTTTTGTATTCAAGACAACGCTTAAACCGATCTTTATGCTGCTGTTTGAAATGACGTGTGAATTTCCATGGAAATCCAATGAAACTTTCTACTCAAACGGGCATTTCACATGGGAAATTTCACATTTTGACAGGTATAATTAATAGTATTATTATTATTAAGTATAATCCTCATTGCCTCGTGAATGGTTTGTGACTGAGGTAACCCCTTTTTAGTTTTTTTTTTTTTTTTGATTGTGCAGGAATGGGAATAAGAAAATATGATCTTTTTTATTCTGATTTTTGGCTTTGCAGTGAATGCTTTAACTCGTTTAACTGTCATTACTCTATACATTCTCTCTGTTTTAATTTTCCTTATTTTAAAACGTTTTTAAAACATCCCTTTTCCTATTACTAAACATTACTTTAGCATTTGAAGAGTCCCTATATGGAGAAGTATATTTGGAGAGAGCGAAAGAGAGAGAGATTTGGTCTGTTCCTGCAGATTGGCGTGTAGAGATGGATAGACGTCAGGGAATCCTGGGACTCTCGGGAGCTGCAAGCTTTAATTAAGCTATGCTCAGTTCAATTGGTGATGTCTTACAATCTCAAATAACTCTTCTTATCAGGATTGTGGACCAGCACGAGGGCCAGAGTATAGCCCATAGTGAGATAAAGACAACACTTAATTTTTAATGGCCATTCTGAATGTGTCAGATCTTATTTTAATGTAAAACATATTTTTGGTGTGTGTGTTAGTGTTTACAGTACAGTGAGTGCAAACAAAGTATAGGTATAGTTCACCCAAAGATGAAAATTCTGTCATTATTTAGTCAACACATGTCGATAAAACCCGTCCCATAGGGTTTTATTTTTGATTCTTTATGCAGCACTCATACTGCTATTGCTTTGAATATACTAAGCAGTACATTTCCTCTCACACTCATGGTGTCTTCTGTAAAGCACCTGCTGCAGGAGGAGCAATAGTCCCAGTTGTCAGGCTGTTGAGTGTGTGATGTTGCCTGGACCGATTCCAAACTGGTCCTCCACAGGCCATCCCTCACTGCAGGGATGTGCAGACCAAAGGGACACTCTGTAATACTTAATCCTTTTTGAATTCAGATTATGCTTGACCAGACACAAATTGAGTAAATCTGACTTTAATGCACATATTTATCTTCATAATATGAGTTTATCCATTAAAAGTCTGAGGTCAGTAAGATTTTTTTTAAAGGAAATTAATAGCTACTTTTAATACTCAAAAAAAGAATGTAAAGACATGTATAATGTTACAAAAGTTTCTAATAAATGCTGTTTATAATGTTCATAACATTACCCCCTAACAAATGTGCCATGTTTACTATAATATAGGGATGCACGATATATCGGCCACATTATCGGTATCTAGGCCGATAAATGATCATTTTAATGTTATCGTTATAAGCCAAACAATAAGAACATTTAGCCGATATCCAAAAGCCGATAAATAATGTATTATTTCCTTCAGCTGCAGTGAACTTTAGATGTGCACTGTTCAACATGATGCTTTTAAATTGCTTGAAATATGATTGAAATCACTTTAAAAAAGGAAAATCCAGTTAAAGTGCAAAATGTGCAGCGCAAGTCTGCTCATATCGGCTACACAACATTAAAATAAGAACATCATAAGTGTGTTTGTATCTAGACTTTTAATGAGGAGACTTTTATAATCAAAAATTGTCTGAAAATTTGGATTTAGATTTATCGGCCAATATATCGGTTGTCAGCTTTCAAATATAAAGAATTATCGGAATTACTAATATCGGAGCCAAAGTATATCATATCGGTGCATCCCTACTATAATAAATGTCTTTGACACCAAATGCGCATTTAAAATGATTTCTGAAGGATCTTGTGACACTAAAGACTGTAATAATGCTGAAAATTCAGCTTAGCAATAAGATAACATTTCAAAATGTAACAAACTGTTATTTGAAATTGTAATAATATTTCACAATAAGACCATTTTTACTATTTTTGGAACATAAATCCAGTTTTTTCTTTCAAAAACATTGGTTGTATTTGTGTAAGATGGTAATGACTTGATATAACCTTACCAACCAGGTGCTGCTTACTGTAAAAATAAATTGGTTGTTTGCATGGTGTAATTGCTGCATAGCGAATATGATGCTCTGGAGCATTTGTTCCCGTGAGTGTGCTTCCTTGAGTGCAGTCTAGTGGAGAGAGAGAGAGAGAGAGAGAGAGAGAGAGAGAGGGAGGATTGCAAAAAAAACCTCAAACGTCTCATTTAGTGATTCAGTGATTTCAAGGGCTTCAGTGTTTATTGCATTGCACTTCTCTCTCTCCAGTTTTAACCTTTATTATTCTCATAAACTCTGTGAAAACTGGTTTTTCGGCATATGGCAGCCGTTGTTAGCATGACTGTCTGAAGTTCCCTGTGACCTTAATTTTCTCGACTCTCCTCTTGCCTGCGGAAACACTTGTTTCCTCATTTTCAGATGTTGCACCTCTGTTCATCAGCTCAAACCCATCTACTATCTGACCTACAAAAGGCAAATCATCCCTGTGCTGGATCTCTGAGCTCTTTTAATCAATTTCAACAGTTCGATCTTCGTTCTTATTAACATTAAAGGTAATTCGGTTCTGGCCTGTCGCACGTGTCTGTTGGGTTTCATGTGGTTGTCCTGGACTGTGGCCAGCCCACTAAACTTGTGTCTTTGGTTTTGTGCCATGTTTCTCTGTCTCCCATCGTTCCCTCCTCCCATTTTCACCTTGACAGCTGTGCTTCTGCCTGATGGCTCAATATCAGGCTGGCCTGCTGAGATGTCTCAGTCTATTCCATCAAAATGCTCATCAGATTTCACACTGACCCGGCACTTTTTCAGATCACAGCAGAGGCTGTTTTATTTGCTCAGTGTATCTTCATGCAGCTCTTGAATTTGAATCTCTAACAGTAGTTTGCACTGGATCCTGAGGACGTAGTGCCCTTAAAACAAAACATATAACAAACCTTTGTAAGAACAACTGTGCTAGTTCTGCCTTTGCAACATTTTTTTGTTTTTGCATGAGCCTAATGAAACAGTTCAGTGTCTCTTTAGCTTTCACCCTGAAATGTCTAGTGTGTTATTAATAATAAGCAGTGTAAAATAAACTACCATTCAAAAGTTTCTATGTTGTTCAGATGAAATCTGACTGGGTTCTCCTGAACACTTTCCCCTGCTGTAGACTAGAGCCCGAACCGATAAAGGTTTTCGAAGGCCGAAACCGAATACAAATATTTGTTGGTTTTAAAATCCGATATATCGGCCGATATTTTTTTATTTCAGAAACGCACAACAAAACATTAACAGATTTCCATAACATTAGTTATTTGTAGTTATTTATGAGTTTTAACTAAAATAATATGATAATGCATTTTTAAAAGAAACTTGTTTCTTTTATTGTCACAACAGAACAGACTGATGATAGTGACATTAGCTAGCTTTGTGGTTAGCTAATCTATGATGAGCCATAATTTAGCAATCGATTACATCACACTGCAAATTGTAAAACATACATTTTCAATATTACAGGCCAAAGAGAGATGATACGTCTCATTGCTATAACTGTCACGCGCTATTAAAGAAATACTTCAGTCACATTGTCAAAAGTAAAAAAGACAGTCAGTCAACTACACTGTAACAACGTAACGTAACTATTACTAGCCGCTTCACGCTCGGCTTATTTAACAGCAGCAAAACTGGACATGATAGTCACAAATTTTATCATGCATATTTGAGTTAAGAACTGATGGGGATGTTCTTTTAATTGTTATTCAAGCAATGTATGTCTCGTGACCAATTCAACGAGTGTTGCCAGCAGGGACTGTGTAGATGCCCTCTGGTGGACAAACTATACAACTCCAACACTCATGACATGATTCAAGCATGTTTCGTCTGTTTTTATTTTATTTTTTAAAATATTAATTTATCGGCCATTAGAACTGCCGATACACGATAGTTTGGAAAATGCCTAATATCGGCCGATAATATTCGGCCTGCCGATATATCGGTCTGTGGGATTTCCCTTTAATAAATTTTTTGCCCTTCAATGCATTTAGCCAAGGCTCCTCCACATGGCAAATGTCTAGATTTTATTTATGTTGTAGGAAGTCATTTATCCAGCTGACATCTTGCCTGGACAGGTTAGAAATGTATTTTCTGTCATTCATCAAACCAGATTAATCCAAAGCATACGGACCATCATGCTTTGCTTTGAGAAACTCTAGTGGATCTGGCACTGGCACCCTTATGAGCGATTACCATGTTGATTATTGATTACCTCATTTACAAGATAAAAAGTAAATGCAATATATAGAATGTAAATGATATGTGGATATTTCTTGACCATCTGCTTTAGAAGGCTTCAGTCCCACATTGTGATTTAACCTACTTTAAATCCTCATGCTTTCGGTAAAAAAAACTAAGGCCAAAGCAGATCCTCTGCAGGGACAGATGCATTCTGTGATGGGATTGTTTTGATATCACATATGTCCCTCACGGACTGCAGCTTTAACAGTGATCCGAGCTCTAATGTCAAACAGGCTCGTCAGGTCCGCACCAAAAGCATACTGTTAAATTCCCCTTAATTTAAGTGTGTGTGTGTGTGTGTGGCAGGCATAAGTGAATGTCTGGGAGGCATAAGATGTTTTTTCTGAGGATGCCAACAAATAAGCTTTAAATCAATACAGTGAGTGGCTTTCTGTTCTAATAAGGTTAAACATTGTGATCCTTCAGGAATAATGCACTTCGTTCAACGCATTCTTGGAACTCTAAGAAGGGTTTTCGCTATAGTCTGCATTATATATATGGAACAGATTGTATGTGATTATACTGTATATGTGTGGCGTAAGAGAGATTGTGCATAAGGCAGACAAGTATCCTCATATTGTATACATTTGTGTGTATGCAAGTCCTTGTTTCTTCAGAAATTACAGCAAGGAAGTGGCTTAATGTATAGGGAAAAAGCCGAAGTATGATGGATGCGATACTGTGAGTCTGTGACAGTTTGCGTCAGCATGCAGGGTGTCCCTCATCCCTCGGTGTATGAAAAGAGAAAGAGATGGAACTCCTTTTTTGGCAGAGTTTAGTGCATCAGCCGCTCTATGCCACCACAAGAGCTTTATAACGGAATGTGCGCGTCACCCTATCACGCACGAACTGCTTAGACTCAGGGGTTTCCCTTAATTCAGTTTGTGATAGAGGGAGCCACAGAGATGGAGGTGAGAGGGAACATACAGGCTGTCTTCAGAATAGCAAATCTAAAACCATTATGCATTAAGTGCTTTCTTCAAACATAATACATAAAATCAATTGGTTTAAAAAAATTATCTTCAATCTTTATGCATTTTATTTATGCTAATATGATTTTTTGTATCATCTTACATTTTGATAACTCTACTTTTTTATTTTTATTGCATTCATTATGCCTTGTAATGCACCTTATAACCCTTGAATGGTCTCATAAGTAATTATAAACATTTTTATAATACATTATAATACTTATCTATTAATTAAACACTTTTAGAATGTATAATGTATTAAAATACACAACAAACAACCAATTTTAGAAGTAACAAAGAATCTGCAAATATTATAATGCATTTTAACTGTGGTTGCAATTAGTTATGAAAATATATAAGGCGATTATACATAATGAATGCTTTAAGTAAGCTGTAACACTTTTCTCAGTTATGATTTCTAACATGTTTGTGTTCGTCATTATTTGTTGAATGCCAAAAGTTAAAATGTTATACAAAATGATATTAAAAATGCAAGTTAAGATTATTGCTCAGATAATGCCATTTATAAAATTAAATATTGTCTAATATTTATATTTAAAAAGCACTATGTTGTATCTAAAAATGCCATATTGTTGGGGTATAGAATGTCTTTAGTATATAATATTAAATTATATTAATAATATTTAATAAATGAGTGATAAAATGAAAGATTAAATGGAAATGATATACTAAATCCATATTGAACCCATAATACATGTGTACTTCATTAATAAACATGACAATTACCTCAACAACACTGCATCATGCTTTGAAACATTTGTCAATGCATGTTGTGATGTTTTTCATAATATTTCAGATCTAGTAGGCATTATAGAGTGTGCACTGCACAATATGCTGTACCTAGTGCACTTCCATTCTGACCCTAGTCATAGGTTGTGTCTCTAAGCTTCCCTGCAAACCACCTCCCACTCTCCCAGTAAATTGCTGGGATTCAAAGGAAGTGATTGGACTGGTTGAAATTGAATGCAGTAGAATGCATGTAAGTGGTCTTTGGTGGATTCCTGAGAACAGGAACAATGACCTTCCAGCGTAAAAAGAGGTTGAATTGTGACCGGAATTAATGGAGCATGTGCTGCTCATGTTACTTTTTGTTCTGTTACAAACAGCAAATGGTTAATAATCAACTATAAATATAGGAGAAAATCAGTAATGAGGACTGTGTATGTGAAGAATATCAAATTTTCATGTTGTGGAAAACATTGAAACTTTCTAAAAGTTATAGTTATTCTTTATTGAATCCTGCTATTCTATGTAACTAAATGTGTGGAGACAATTTACAATTTCTGGAACAGGCCAGATCACAATTTGTACAAGAAAATCACCATTTGTACAAGGGAAAACGTGTGTGTGTATATGTTTGGCCTAATATCCTCACATAGTGAAATATTATGACAACAACCGGAGTAATGAGGACATTTTACTGGTCCTCACTAGTTTAAGGGCTTATAAATCTGCCCAGACTTATTTTTATTTAAATCTATTCACCTTTTTCTGCGCCCGTTCTATTTCCCATGATTCATAGCGGGTTCAGCTGACTAAACGGTTTTCTACTTCTGGTTGAAGTATTTGAATTAGAGCCAGACCGATATATCGGCAGGCCGATACTTATCGGCCGATATTCAGGCATTTTCGCGAACTATCGGATCTCGGCAGTTATAATGGCGGATTAATGAATATTTCAAAAATAAAATAAAAACGGGACGAAACATGCTTGAATCATGTCATGAGTGTTGGAGTTGTATAGTTTGTCCACCAGAGGGCACTCTACATCATCCCTGTTGGCAACACTTGTTGAGATGGTCACAGAGACATACATTGCTTGAATAACAATTAAAAGAACATCCCCATCAGTTCTTAACTCAAATAAGCATGACAAAATTTGTGACTATCATGTCCAGTTTTGCTGCTGTTAAATAAGCCGAGAGTGAAGCGGCTCAGTAATAGTTACAGTTTACGTTGTTACAGTGTAGTTGACTGACTGTCCTTTTAACTTTTGACAATGTGACTGAAGTATTTCTTAATAGCACGTGACGGTTATAGCAATGAGACGTATCATCTCTCCTTGGCCTGTTATATGAAAATGTACAATTTGCAGTATGAGCGTAATCCATTGCTAAATTATGGCTCATCATAGACTAGCTAACCACAAAGCTAGCTAATGCCACTATCATCAGTCTGTTCTGTTGTGACAATAAAAGAAACAAGTTTCTTTTTAAAATGCATTAGCATGTTATTTTAGTTAAAACTCATAAGTAACTCCAAATAACTATTGTTAGGGAAATCTGTTAATGTTTTGTTGCGCGTTTCTGAAAAAAAAAATAATATCGGCCGATATATCGGATTATCGGATTTTAAAACCCAAAAATATTTGTATCGGTATCAGCCTTCAAAATCCTTTTTCGGTTGAGCTCTAATTTGAATGCTAGCAATTTAGTCCAGACATTAGAAAAATATCAGTCTACACATGCGTTTTATATTTCATATGAGTGAAATACACATAATAACACAACAAATTTGTAACTTTTAGGTGGCAAAATATTTTTTAGTAATTCTATGAATTATACTGCGCAAAACAAAAGTTATAGTGTACTAACCGGATGAACAAGGGTCGGGCTCCACAGAACATAAAATTTTATTTTTCGTGTTCGCATTTATAAGAAAAAAACAGTGTTTTACAGACATAACGGTTCTCCATTACGGACATGATCGCTCTGAAAGCGACTTTAAATCTTTCACAGAGATCCTAAAAAGAAACCACAATGCCTTTCTTTAAAAGGAATTTTTTATTTATTTATTGTTTTCTTAATTTCAATCAATGTTTCATCAACCAATTGCCTGGTTTTAATTAATTAGAAGAAAATATAGTAGAAAATGGATCATCATGACGGAGGCTCAATCCGGTGCGCAAACTGGACTCTGGTCTCATAAATGAACCGAAACTCGGCATATAATGTAGCCTACTTGCATCACTGGCCTGAGAAATATATAGACTATGCATCTTTGAAAGCAGAGGTAGACAGGAGTCAAAGGGCTAACCTAAACTTATTTCTTGGGTTATTCTGCAGCAGTCAGGGGTGATGGAAACTGTTGGATCTTCAGTGCTGGATTAGGGAGATCGTGATGTCATGCATCAGCTATCTGTATCCTCATTTTGTTTTTATCTCTGATTTAATAAAAAATAACATGATCAGATCGATCATCATTGCAGATTTATGCAATATCCTCACTAATATAGTGAAACAAACGTGTGTGTGTGTGTGTGGGCTACAGGCCTCTTTACCCATATGCGACTGATTAACAGGGTGTTTGAAGGGGCTTGTTAGGGCTAAAAGTTGATATTTGTAGAAATAGATTCAGCAATGCCCTATAGTAACGTTGTCATCTGACTGCTAGCTCTCATCTTTTTTTTTTTTTTTTTGTATTTTCTTTTCGCAGCTGTGTAGATTCACATTTCCGCTGAAAATCTCTGAAATAGGAGGCTGGAACCCTGGGAAGTGTTTTCTTTCCCTGGGAAGAGTCACATTTCTTCGGACAGCACAGTTCACAGTTATGCAATACACATGGGAAGATGCTGGTGAATCAGGGTTTGTTCTTAGGGTTTACCTAAAGTAGATTTTTCATCTCAGAAAAGCCCTGATTTGATGTGATAAATATAATATACAGAACTATGGTTGTCTGTGAGTCTCAGCTTATGCCTCGGTCTGCTGTTTTGAGTCTTCATTATTCCTTCCCATCCCTTTGGGAGCCCACTCTGAAAATAAACATCAGCCCTTTTGTCTCTATGGCAACAGTTTTACACTTCACTGAATGCACAACTAGAGTGGGCGGAAACTGAAAATGACATTGAGTTTTGGTGAGGAAGTTAACTCGGGTTAATGAACCAAGTCAAATCTTGTTGATATGGATTCTTGACTGATCATGGCAGTATCTTAAAAAAGTCTATGAATCTGCTTGATTATTCCAGCCGATGCCTTTCAGCTGAATTTTGGGATTACAATCAGAGGCGATGATTGCAGTTTGACCTTTGCCCTCTGTCCAGATTTGTGGACCGTTTGGCAGAAGAATCTTAGACTTTTGTGGCAAGTCTTTGGCGTGCTGAACATTTGTTGTTTTCTTTTTGTGTCGCTCACTCCTCGTCTAAATATTATTTAATGCCCTTCATCCGGATTTGATGCTGGGATTGCTGAGGAGATTTCCACCTCCATAAGCTTTAAAATCTTAATGTGTGCTAGTAGTTTTCTCACGTTTTATGTAATGGAAGTTTAATTTCATGCTTCTCTGCTATTTCATCAATGAAAGGCACTGCACTGACATAAGGGAAGCTGCTAAACAACTTAAAAAAATTATTAAACTGTGTTTTACTCATTATTGTACATATTTGAGGCAGAAAAGGTTTTGAAAATTGTTACAGGATGTAATATATATATATACAGTACAGTTCAAAAGTTCAGTTGGGGTCAGTTAGTTTTTTTTTAAAGAATTTTTCTTTACTTCCTTAATATTATTCAGTAACCCTTTAATTTTATCAAAATAGATGTTAGACATTTATAATGTTTCAAAAGGCTTGAACCACGAGTTGAGACCCGAATGCGGGTTGCCTTGTGCACAGCTATGACATATGACACCGCTTTGCCCACAAGACTATTGCTCCTACATAACAGCTTATTTTGATCAGTTCTTTTGTCTTTGGGTCATTATATTCTCACAGGTTTCTGGTCGTTCTAAATCAGATACAGATAAAGTAGCACAGTAAAGATTAGAGCCAGACCGATATATCGGCAGACCGATATTATCGGCCAATATTAGGCATTTTCCAAACTATCGGTATCGGCAGTTATAATGGCCAATAAATGAATATTTTAAAAATAAAATAAAAACTGATGAAAACACGCTTGAACCATGTCATGAGTGTTGGAGTTGTATAGTCTGTCCACCAGAGGGCACTCTACACTGTCTCTGTTGGCAACACTCGTTGAGTTGGTCACGAGACATACATTGCTTGAATGACATGGTTCAAGCGTGTTTCGTCCGTTTTTATTTTTTTATTTTTTAAATATTAATTTATCGGCCATTATAACTGCCGATACCGATAGTTGGAAAATGGCTAATCATGGCCGATAATATTGGCAAGCCGATATATCGGTTATGGCTCTAGTTTGTTACAATTAAAGCAGCCAGTCACGTTTGGACTGATCCTCAAGGTCAGGAAGATCAGAACTGTGACAATAGACAGATGAGTCTAGTGGAAGTGGGTTAAGCCACGTCAGCATGTCTTTCCACCTTACAGCATGATCTCAGCAGATCTCAGTACACACATCATTCATACCGAATGCCACATTTTTGTTGCATCTAGGTTTGTATTTGATCATGCATCATGTTTCTGTTGGTCTCACCTTAAATAGAGATTGAAAAAAACTTAAGGTGGGACTTGATTTGCATAGTCACTCATTACGCAAGGCAAGTTTATTTATATGGCACATTTAATACACAATGATAATTCAAAGTACTTTACATAGAAGAAATTAAAATAATCAAAACAAATACAAATAATTAAAACGGTTTAGAATAAAAAATATAATAAAATACAGTACAAACAATTGTACAGAACAGTGGCACAGTGCTTATTCAGGTAAATGCACAGCTAAACAGAAGTATTTTGTGTCTGGATTTGAATGTTACTACAGTAGGAGCACATCTGATCTCCTCTGGAAGCTGGTTCCAGCTGTGGCTGGCATAATAGCTAGAACCGGACTCTACGTGCTTAGAGTGAACCCTTGGAATTTCTGACTGTTGTGATCCTAATGATCTGAGTAGGGTTGGAGTCTCGATTGGAACCAGGGACTAACTTTGCGTTTTTCCCGAAATCATTAGAAAGTTAAAGTTTCGATTCCTAGTTTCGATATTCCGCCGACCAGAAGAAGAAACCGCTGAACAACACCAACGAAGAAGCATCTACTGAAAGTGTTGGCATAACCACGCGAGTCCAACATGAGTAGCTTACGTTAGGCGTTCCAAAGTGTGGCTTCACTTTTCTAAAAATAACGAAATCTCGGCAAAATGCAAAATTTGTGACTAGGAGTATTTGTGACCGAAGGAGTATTTCCTTCAGAAAGACCATTGGTTAGCAAGGTTAGCTAAACTTTTTTGACCCTGCCTCTTAAAAGATTCAGAAATCAAGAATCGTTCAGAACCGGAATCGAAACAAGGAATTGAAATGGAATCAGAATCAATCAAATTAAACGATACCCAACCCTAGATCTGAGTGATCTGTTATTGACAGCCCTTATTCAGTGAGCAGCATATCTGCAATATATTGAGGTCCTAGCTCATTGAATGATTTATATACCAGTACTAACACTTTAAAATCAATCCTAAATGTAACTGGGAGCCAGTGTAAAGACCTAGGACTGGTGTGATATGTTCATATTTTATGGTCCTGCTCAGAAAATTTTGCCTTCAATTTATTCGAAAACAGACATAGTAACTTTCTCAGGTTGTGGTCTGATCTGTCTGACCCAGAGCAACTCAGAGGACGTGCTGATCACCTTCCTGATATTATTGATTTTCATAAATGGCACACTAGTGTTCTCATTAGCAGCAATCAAACAGAAGGGATGCAAAAAAAAAAAAGTTTGTGTGAATGTTCCAGTCTCAGTCCTTGTAATGAATACAGGATGTGATTATACTGGAAGAATGATTTAAAAAACTGATCCTTGCATAAAACTTAGCCTTCAGAATGTTAATCGCAGACCAGAATCATGCAACATTTATATATTAACTAGCTAGCAGACTGTCCCTTACATCAAAACATCCCAGTTCCCAAGGCAACGGAATAGAGCAAATTTAATTGTAGAGACATTCCCTCCGGCTCTCAGCTTTTATTACTGTTTACCGAGAGTGTGTAACTGAATGCTGTTTTGGGCTGATACCCAATCTCAGGTCTACCAGGTTAATTAAAAATAAAAAGGGTGACTACACTTGCGCTTGATTACAAGGGTGGAAATTATTAGAACTCTACTAAGTACATCTCAAAGCGTGTTTTATTAACAGAAATTCAATACAAAAGCTCTGTGTTGACTCAGGTGAGGTCTGCTGCAAATGTGACACAACGTGAGATTTGTCTGGGAATGTTGGGCTTTACTTGACTGACTGAAATCGATCGTGTGCAGTTCACATTGTTTTTATTTACATTAATAATAAATAGTCATGTATTTTGTTTCATAAATGTGTTTTTTTTTCTTTTTTTTGTAGTATAGACAGATACAGAGATGGATGAGCTGCAAGATGTTCAGCTGACCGAGATCAAGCCTCTGCTGACCTACAAGGTGAGAGATAAACATATCAGAAACATCTAACTCAACATGACTGTATACACAATTATAAATAAGATATAGCTTACTATATCTTTCCTAGTGATACCTCTGTCAGGTTTGCACAACAAACACATCTTCTGTCTTGTACATACCCTGTTTTTATAGACCCTAGGTTTAATACACCTAAACCTTTTTTTGTTAGTTCTGTTTAATAATTTTTTTGTAACTTTTATTATTATTATAATAATTTAAATGTTTTGAATACATTTTAGAATAATTGTAAAGCCATCAAATGAAAGTAAAATTATAGTCAGTCATCAAACGATCTTAAACAGACCAGGTGTAAAGGCCCTCTGAAACAGTTTCGATTCGATATCGACTTAAATCCGGTCACTCAAACCACTTCAGGAGGTTTCCAGACGAAACCGGACAAGTGCAAATGCATCTGGGCCGTGTTTCCCGAATAACGATGTATGTTAGCTCTTAAGAGCGCTCTCTACGTGCAAGGTTTACGAACGATCGCAGCAATTCCACGTGCGTTTCCCAAAAATGCACTTAAAGCTGCAATACCTAAGATTGGCATGTCGCTAGAGGGCGCTACATTCAAAACAACAACAACAACGGCTTTGCTTGATGACGACGTGGAGGAACGCAGAATGATTGGAACTGTTGTTTTCAACTCCACCGTGGATAAATCAGTCAGACGGAAATCGAAAATTAGCTGTCATGGATGAGGTAAAGTTTGATTTCTATAAATGTTGCGTTTAATGACATGCTTGTTTTTCATTAAACTGAAATAGCCGCAAGGAAAGTCAGGTTTAAAAGTAAATTAGTTATCACAGATGTTACTGTACGAGTCACTGGACGAAGCTATGGTGGAGAGGGTTTGAAGTCAAATCGTTGCTAATGGATCCTGACATCGCCCTATGCTGCAATATGCATTTAGTTTTGCATTCATTTACAGAAATCAGCTGCTTGAATGACAATTGCTGATGTTATTAGATTTTTACGGTGATATTCTCAATTCATTCAGTTAACGGATGTTCTGAGGTAAAATTTTCAGACTGCAGACTCAGCAACGATTGTATTTAATTGTACAGTACAATCATAACATAGAACAGACATTATCTTCCTTTCATGTCATTAAACATAACAATATTGCTGGCCATACACTGATGAGAAAGTGCGCGTCCGGTGTGCGATACTGGACTTTGTCCTGAGACGTGGCGCGGCTCTTCTCGTCCGTGTGCGACCCCTTTACAGCCAACAGTTCACATTCCGAGAATAATTGAAAAGAATAATGCACCAGAATGTGCACCATTCCATTACAAATGCGCGAAACAAGCTGATGTTTGTTGCTTGATAGACGCAAACGCACAACTACAACTTCCGCATTTATCCAGGACTACACATAGTACGAGCGGAAACCGAGGTAACGCGGATATGACGCGATTGACTGGCGATTCCCAGCTCACCCCTGCTCACACGCCCCGTTTCCTTGGTTAAAATCTCAATTTTCTCGCGATTTAAACATTGTTTGAAACATTTGAAATATTGTAAGTTATCATCTTAACTAAATATATAACACTGGCCTTGTGATTTTGGGATATATTTAATGCAAAAATCTTAGGTATTCCACCTTTAACATGAACGCGGCGAACGCGTTCTACGTGCTACTTAAGCATCGCTATTCATTCACGAAGTGCTGAAATATAACCTTATGGAGTCGTATTCTGAACGTTTAACCTAATAATCATCATTTGTTGTGGATTAGAAATCAAGACAAGTCTATATGGATATAAAACACCTATACAGGCTGACAAAATGGCTGAAAAAAAAACAAAAAAACAAGAGAAGATAGGCTACCTTTCAAAAAGATAAAATTAATGTCCTTCCAGAGGAGATAGAGGGAAACAAAGATTTTATTTTTAACAGATTTAAAGGACATCATACAAATAAGGAAAAACAAAACATCTGGAAGGACATGTCACATTGCAAACTAACTGCAACCGTGTTCAAAGATCAGGGAAGGAGGTCCGCAAGAAATGCCCAATACATGGCTGGTTTTCGTGCACGTCAGCAAGTCATTGACAGATTTTTTTAATTCATCCCTATTTTGCCCGGTCTTTAAAGCATATTTCCCAGATTACTTATTTTATGATTTTTTTTGTTCATTCGTTTAATTTAGATGTGTTTTTATATTTTTTACTTCCCTTTTTAATTATTTGATTTATTCATTTAAACCAAACACGAAGTACAACAAAGTGTAAATCAAAACATGTATTATAGGCTACTTACGTTGCAGTGTAATCTATTGAATCTAGATAAAACAGTAATCTGCCGGATTTTAATATTAAAATCATTCGTATCAATCGTTTTTACGATCAACTGCTTTTGGGAAACGCAGCCCTGGTTGTTGAAGCCACATGTAAATTTTCATCAATTATGATGAAAGATATGACAGCGGATTTACCAGAAATGACAGCGCTACTGCAACACACATCGCCACTGATGCAGTATCTCTTTAGCAAGTTGACGCACAAACTGAATTAAAAAAGTAATAATAGCTGGGAATGATACAGCTTCAATCTCAATCACAATTTTATGGTTTCATTTTCCAACCCATTCCTTAAGTCATTCTATTTTTACAACACAAATTACAATATAATTTGTTATAAATAAGTCAGCTAGATTGCAAAATCAGCAGCCAGACTTTCAGCACATTGCTGATATGCACATAAATGTATGAGGATGAGCAAGAACTAACACAATATAAAGCCTATAGACACAGCAGAGCTTAAACTATTGCTCTTTTCTCTCTGTAATGCATCGATGATGCTCATGCACACGTGCCAAGTCTCACGATTCATGCATTACACATCTCTGCCACACTCTCACATGTCTTTCCTCTCATGGCTCCTCTGTGTTAGAGATCTGTGTTTTCCTATAGCTGAGGGGAAGTTCCTCTCTACCTCTGCGTTTTTCTTTACTTCATCAAACTGAATAATTCATTAGAGAGCATGAAGCAAGTGAAAACAAATGGAGATGGAACAGGGACAGATGGGGAATGGTTTAAACAAGAGAAAAAAGTGGAAGAATGGAATTTAAAGGTTGTGAATGGGGTTGAGGTGCCAAAAAATGATGCACAATGAAAGATATTTCAAACAAGTCTAGAATATGTTTTTTTTTCTTCCTGCAGTCCCTATTGGCAGAAATGTTCATAATGGCATCCCAGGGTTTGTCAGTTAAATCTTGTCACACAGCATCCATATAAAATGCTAAAAATAGAAATGTAAATGTCATACACCCATTAGTGCTGAGTGAGGTCGCCAAGGGACAAACATTTTATGGGTGGTCCTTCTCTCATGTTCAACTAATGATTTGGCTAAACCATAGAGCAGCCATAGGGTTAAAAAATGAAATGATAAACTAAGCTAAAATCTATCCAATTTGACAATACTGGTTGGAAATGATTTCATTGTTTTATGTGTATTGACAGCAATAGTTTTCCTTCAGGTTTTTATCAGTACACAAATGGGGTTGGTGAGAAAAAGATAGTGTCAGCTTAATAGAAATTATTTGTAAAATTTATAATTGTATAACATAATTTTTACACACATTTATAGTAAATTAGAATTATTTTCTTTACACTTGCAGGTGGGTGTTATTAGTTATCCTTTGAAATACAAAAAATGTTGTGACCGACTGTCAAGTTCCATAAAACACCAAAAATGTATCATAAAAGTGTTATAAAAATCATCCATACACCTTAATTTTCTACTTTTGTGTTCCACTGAAAAAAAGAGAAAAAAATCAGCATAGAGGGGTTTAAAAAGACATGATGGTGAGTTAATTATGACATAATTGTATTTTTTGCTTTATTAATGGTCTGGTTTCACAGACACGGCTTAAGCCAAGATTAGACCTTAACATTTAAGTAGCTTTTATAAATGTGCATTAGAAAAAAAGAAATTCTGGTGTTCATGTTGAGACAAAACAATGGCTCTAACATATGTCAGTGCAAGTTGCTTTCAGTTAAAACAGCTCAAGCATTTTTAGTCTGGACTAGTCTTAAGCCTTGTCTGTGAAACCTGAGTAAATGCGTGAACTGGAGAAAACTTCGCTGACCTCTCACTCCACCTAGTGGTGTTAATATAAAGAGCAGCAGTGGCTGGGAGAGAATAATTGATAATATGACTCAACATTTAACATTGTTAGACAATTTTATGCACACTCAGTGAGAATAATCAAATATCTCTTTTTGCTACAGAACTCTCAGAACATCCAAGACTTTGACTGTCAGGTAAGAATCTTATCTTACATGCATTTCATAGTAGATGAGATAAAAGTCAGTTTTATCTCTTAGATGCTCATTAAGAGGTGGCGGGATATGGATATTTTAGGCTGTTCAGCCTTCATATTTTAATATCAAAGCTGCTATTTTGGGAAAAACATACTATGTTGGTGTTGAAATTAGTCTCACTGGACTGAAGCGATATGAATATGTTCTTTCGTGATACTGAAACCTCTGCAAATCAGCTCTGACAGCCATCAATTGATTTTGTTTAACTGAAACAAATCAATTTAAAAGAAAATAAGACAATGTTGTATTTCTAATTTAAGAAGGTATTCAATAACCTAATGCATGCTGTAAAGCATATCATGATTATCCACACTGATTATTTTTCATTCTATTGATATTGATGGTGGTTGATCTCTTGAAATATAGATAAATGCATCATTTACAAATTCATATCTGATTGGGTTTTTTAATGTCTCTGCTGCAATGAGGAAACGGAAATACATTGTCGTGGATTACATTCTCCTCTTTCAGTGCAGGGGTCTAGATGAGCTAAATATAGCGCCTGCAGCTGTTGAAGTGAGCATGCTCAGAACTCCGCATGAACCTGGTCTACATTAAATAGTGGCTTTAGTATTCCCTTACTCAGCGAGCCTCCATACACGAGCTCGCACACATTAAGTGCTTAGTCAAAGGATGGGCCTAACACCGAGCCAGCCAATCCAATCTCACAGTAGTATTGAGTGCTGCAGATGCAGAACACCTACATGTGCATGAGATGGCTTTGATTTTAGGAGGGACTGCTCTCTGCTGGTGAAGAGAGGTATTGCAGTCTGTGAGCCATTCACGCAGGAGGCATGTTTTACATTCCACTGTGCTTTTCCATGGTTTTTGCACCTAGGCGTGTTTGACGATTTCGTTTGTGTCTTTTGTAGTGCATGACACATACATTCTAAAATTAAATTAAATCAAAAGGTAAACTATCCTAAATTTTTTTTTTATTTTTTGCATTTCACTGCCTTGCTTCTCGCATTTTTAACCACAAAAACGCATTTGTGGTAAATTACCTCTCTGCTCTAACAGCCGTTCCAAAATTTAATGCAAAAGCCTGAAGATAAAATTGAAACAGTCTATCTGCCATTTTAATGTCTTTTAGGTTTATGGTGAAATTATAAAAATTAATATCTTGTGACCTCATTGCTTGTCTTTTCAGAAAATTGCATTTTTTATATATATATATTTTTATTGATTTTATACAAACAATAAACAAACAAGCCCAGCTATTACAAGCATACAAAACAGAGGAAAAAATTATTTACACACATAAATTCCACATTACGTCACATCACATAGTGTACATTATTGTTTACAACAAAACACATACATAAAAAATTAATAATAAAAAAATATATACAAAAAAAAAAATAATATTAAATCAGTCAAAAATTCAAACAATAAAATTCAAAAGTAATTTATGACTTATTGGTGAAGACAAAATGTGGTCTCCCATCTGCAGCAAACTAGTCAAGATCACTAGGAAGGTGGTCAAGAAAAGGTTGCCAAACATTATAAAACAAATTGGCATTGCCCTTTAATATGGCACTGAGGCGTTCCAGTGGTAAAAACCTTAAATATTTCTCTATACCACCGTGTGACTGAGGGAGGTTTTTCCTCAATCCACTGGAACAAAATACCTTTTTTGTTTGTTTGTTGCAGCCTCTTTTATTTCTAAATATTTGTTTGAACAGATTACAGACTAATGGATTACATCTTGTTTTTGATATATATGAAGTTCTTGTTTAAACGTTTAATCTTTTATGTATATATATATTTATTAGTATTATCTTTATTCGCTCTTAATAGTGCTATTGCTATTTTTTTCCTTTTGTTAGCCAAAATACTTGCTAGGGATTCAGCTCTCTGAGCCCCCTTTTCAGAGACCCCGTTTTTCCTTCTGCTCTTAGCCAATAGTATTAGCCGAAGCATCTTGTGTGAATACTGGCAAGTCATCACGACAGGTTCATAGTTATTCAAGAGACTATTTCATCCTATAGAGGGCACCCAGAAGCTCAGAGTTAGGCAAAGTAAACTATATCCTTGCCTTGAATACAGTGTCATTAACATATTAAATAATTTTCAAAAGATGGCTGCCCAGTAGAAAAATAATTATTTATAGCATGACTCATCTCTGATCCCCTCCTCTTCTTGAGACCTTCTCCATTCAGCCATCAAATAGGAATATAAAAATGTAACCCAAATGCCTACAATCATATTGCTCTTTCTCTTTTTCTGTCCATTTTCAGATAGTTATCAGGAGTAGTTTTGAATGTAAAATATATTTTGCTTGATTGCTAAGTTTCCAGTCAGTCCTTCATAGGCTTGTGTCTGTCCATTTTGCCCTCTGGGCGTGCACACGCTCGGCTGAAGGTCACTTGCACACGGCACGCTCGCAGGACTGCTCACTAAGATGGAGAGAGAGTGGCTAACACAGTTTGATTTATTATTGAAGTGGCAGGTTCATCTATAGGTAATAAACCCATGGGTTATACTTTATTTACTTTTTGTTACTGTGTAATTATACATTTAAGCACAGAGTAATATTAATTAACAAATTGTAGGGTTAAGGTAAAGAGGAGGAACCCAGCACATACCCTCATAAACGCATTGTCGGTATTCCAATCCACAACTGCTGACTCTCTCTTGCCTGATGTGTTACAGCTCCAGTTGTGTCAGCTTTCCCTGATTCAGAGTGTGTTTGTCTATGGGCGGGCCCTGTGTAGACACAGAGGCTTACTGAATGAAAACCAATGTTTCAACCTCATCTATTGATAAATGGAAGCAAAGCAAATCAATAACCTATCAGAGCCCAAGATCCGCAGAGAGATTGCTCTGATGATATACCACAATGCACCTCTGCTGGTTATAATTCCTTCAGTGGGGACAAACTGTGTTGATTATTTATTGCAGTTGAAGAAAACACAGGGGGAAAAACATCTATTGTAAATCCAAGGACATTGATAATAGGTTTAGTTTCTGTTGTGGCTCATTTTAGTAATTAGTTGTATGTAATTATACACTAAAGTATTGGTTGTAATGGTCACAACCCACAAACCCCTAAATATATATGCTGTAAATGTATTTGTGCAATTGCAATGAATGGAGATAATCAAGCAATAAACCAAACAAGGTTACACTTTGGAAATCCCTAGGAAAGAGAAATATAGCACAACCATGTAAAGTAACACTGAACCAAGAACTGGGAGGACTGAAGGTTTAAATACATAAGAGGCTGATTAACAGAACAGGGAACAGGTGCGTTCCCTAGTATCGACATATCTATCCGTATAAAATAATGTATTATTGTTTTATACTCGTATACACAATATTTTATATACAGCATAAGACTTCTATTGTCTTTATGTACAGCTAGTTATTTGTTATACTAGTACATAATCTTAAGAACAGGAAACCTTCTACGTTAAAAAAAACCCCAAAAACCTTTATTTTTAAGCACTGTTCTTATAAATGAAGGATGGCTACTCCAAATGGAGGGTTTTGGAAAAAAGTTTGATCAAATCTAGCTAACTTGTAGGTGCAAATATGACCCCAAAATATGGTTAAGTAGACAGACACTGTTTTTTAAGTAAAAATGCAAAGTTAAGAATATTATTGTTATATAAATATATTATATTGAATATTCTAAATACATGTTCTTAACTTTAACATTAAAAATGATGTGTCCAATCAAACTGTAAGGTACTCTGTTCTGTAACTGACGAGTGAGGTTTACATGTACTCATCCTGAAAAATTTCGAAGACTAAGCAGAAACTGATGTAAAGGTAAAATATATATTAATAAATTCTACAAACATTGTATAGTTTCATGTGATAATCAATTATGCTTTTTTGTTGATCTTATGGTGCATTTATATGTGTGCGATGACTGGGTAAATATCAAAAGCCGACGTGGAAAATGTACATCAACTGGGCAACTCTGTAGAATATTTTGATGGACGAGTTGCCGAGAATTGAATAACCTTTGACGCTTTCAATGGTTAAAGAGCACTAGCAGAGTTGTGAATGGTAAAAATATATACTATTCATGATATAGAAATATATCAGTACTGGCAATATTTACCTTTTGTGTTTGATAAATCATTTTCTTGCTGCTGCAGATGACTTAAGTAATCTGAAACAGTTCTAGCTAAATAACAGGTCTGAACCTCCATCTTTTTACCACATAACGACAACAAAAGCACTTAGACGCAACATACTGGTAAATACCAGTTCACAAGTGGAAAATATCCTATTTTCCATAGCACGTGAATGCACCATCAGTCCCCACTTGATAAAAATCAAATGGCAAAAAAATAAAAATAAAATAAAAAAAACCTTGGGAAACCCTGCCATGAATAAAACGTATTAATCAAAAATGTTGAATCCAAATCAAATTAGATTTGCAAGGTCAAAATCTCCTATGCATCTTTTCTCTTAAATCTGAAGCTGTGAACTGCTTGCCCCCACCCAAAAACAAATCATAAAGTGCAGTGGAGAAGCGCTCATCCCCTTCCTCGCCGCCTCTGATGTGTCTGCCCCACCCCCTCTCATCCCTGCTTCTTCCACCTCCCGCCCACCTGACTTCCCCTCGCGCCTCAATCAGAGCAGGGCTACCGTATGCACAAGCAAGCACAGCCTCCCCAAGCGAGCAAACCGCAGTCACTCTTCTCCTCTCTCTATCTCCTTCTCAACAGTCTCTCTCTCTCTCTTTCTCTCAAAAACATACCTCCTCTGTTCATTTATTTCCCTCTCTCCTCCTCTGTCCTCCCTCCCTCTTGGATCTCTGCCTAGCTACTGCTCTCCCTGTCTGTTCCCCTCCATCCCTCTCCTTCAGTCTCTCTCGTGAGATCCTCCCATCTCCTCCTGTCTCCTCTCTGAAGCTGTCACTGTCTCGTGCGTGGAAACATGTCAACCGTTCTGGATGTGAGGAGCAGAATCCATGCACTGGAAATGCAGTGGTGAGTGTGTGTGTGTGTGCGTGTAAGAGAGACCTCTAGAACTGACAGCCGAGGCTGATTCCTTACTCCCGTTTCCTACTATTTTAGCCCTGGTGTCCTCCTATGCTCTAGCAGTTAGTACGTGCATGCATGTTGTGGTTGATGTGTGAGCAAGTATATGTGATTTCAGTTCCAGGTGAGGGATGTGTGTGTTTTCTTGCATTAGTCATGCGAGTTCATGCACCTCTCTGCTTGTTACCTCTACCACCGATTAAAGCAGTCAGAGACTAAACTGTTAGTTACAAAGATCTTCATTTTAGGAGCTTCAAATGTATAGATTTACACAAAAATGATATGTTGGTGCAGTCGAGAGGATTGTCAGAGTAAATAAGGATTTTGTGGATTTAAATATGGCACACGTCCATATATGATCATCAAACGGTCTAATAGGTCAAGCAAATCAAGGGCATTTGATATGGAGCACTTGAATGCGCTAGCATTACTGGCAGGGTGTGGTTGAGTATATACTGTGTGTGTTTCTAGGAATGCATATGGATGGTGTGTACTGAAGATCTGTGATGTGATCTGTGTGTGTGATAGTTATCTACCATCAAGTTTGTGCTGTGTAATGGCTCCCAGGCTTGTGGTCTGTGATTGATGCTATTAGCTGGAGGAGCGGGGGTGGGGGGCAAAGATGGAGACAATATGTAACTGAACGAAGTACTTG
>JAQIUQ010002492.1:2500-10187 GCA_030378365.1 Hybognathus amarus | reverse complement strand
CAAAATCTCATTCCCTGACCGGAATCGGACCCGGGCCGCGGCGTGAGAGCGCCGCACTCCTAACCATGAGACCACCAGGGGAAGGTCTGTTGACTCTTCCCATCAAGCCTGGCTGTGTGCCTCTACCAGATTTTGCAGCAACTGCTCAAGCAGGACCACTAAGAGCTTGAATTTTCCTCCAGGAGAGGAGACATCTCTGACCCTGGATAACAGATCTTCCACTGAGAAAGTGCCACAGGCTCTGTCAGAATGTAATAACATCACCACAACTTGCCATAAGAACAAAGCAACCGAGATCTCCAACATGTGACGCCTCCATCTCAAAGCTTTTTATTGCAGATCCCTCGTCGGAGCCCTTCCTGACGTTGTCAGTGGGATAACGGTTACCATTAAATACCATGCGTCTTTTCAGATGCGTTGCATGGGTACTGTCACAAGGACCTTGCTTTGCGACCAGTTTATAGTGTCTATTATGCCAGCACAGGACTGGGAGGAAACTGAACCCCCTGGGCGAGGCAAATGAGAGCTCCCTCCGATGATCCTCGATGAAATTCGAATTCAGTAAACAATCCCTTGGGATCATTCCCATATTCTTAAGGGCTGGTCACACACTAAAAGCCAAAGGGCCTGCTCGAGCCACAAGGATGTTCCCATATGGTCTAGCGGTCAGGATTCCAGGATTCCGTGCCTCTAGCACTTTTAGCCAGCAGGAGGGGCTCACAAAACCTGATAGGTTTAGGTTCCGTCCACAAACAGTGTGCCTTCGATAGCTCAGCTGGTAGAGTGGAGGACTGTAGGCGGCGAGTTGGCAATCCTTAGGTTGCTGGTTCGACTCCGGCTCGAAGGAGGTCTTTTCCACGTCAGATCTTCCACTGGCTGTGTGCCTCTACCAGATTTTGCAGCAACTGCTCAAGCAGGACCACTAAGACTTGAATTTTCCTCCAGGAGAGGAGACATCTCTGACCCTGGATAACAGATCTTCCACTGAGAAAGTGCCACAGGCTCTGTAGAAATATAATAACAACACCACAACTTGCCATAAAAACAAAGCAACCGAGATCCCCAACATGTGACGCCTCCATCTCGAAGCTTTTTATTGCAGATCCCTCGTCGGAGCCCTTCCTGACGTCTGTCAGTGGGATAACGGTTACCATGAAATACCATGCGTCTTTTCAGATGCGTTGCATGGGTACTGTCAGCCAAAGGGCCTGCTCACAAAACCTGATAGGTTTAGGTTCCCGCCAACAAACCAGTGTAAAATCGAACCCGGGGCTCGCGGCGGTGAGAGCGCCGAATCCCAACCACTAGACCACCAGGGAAGGTCTGTTGACTCTTTCCCATCAAGCCTGGCTGTGTGCCTCTACCAGATTTTGCAGCAACTGCTCAAGCAGGACCACTAAGACTTGAATTTTCCTCCAGGAGAGGAGACATCTCTGACCCTGGATAACAGATCTTCCACTGAGAAAGTGCCACAGGCTCTGTAGAAATATAATAACAACACCACAACTTGCCATAAAAACAAAGCAACCGAGATCCCCAACATGTGACGCCTCCATCTCGAAGCTTTTTATTGCAGATCCCTCGCCGGAGCCTCTCCTGACGTTGTCAGTGGGATAACGGTTACCATGAAATACCATGCGTCTTTTCAGATGCGTTGCATGGGTACTGTCACAAGGACCTTGCTTTGCGACCAGTTTATAGTGTCTATTATGCCAGCACAGGACTGGGAGGAAACTGAACCCCCTGGGCGAGGCAAATGAGAGCTCCCTCCGATGATCCCGATGAAATCCGAATTCAGTAAACAATCCCTTGGGATCATTCCCATATTCTTAAGGGGCTGGTCACACACTAAAAGCCAAAGGGCCTGCTCGAACTATAAGGTGTTTCCCATACGGGGTTCTAGCGGTCACCCAGGCGGCCCGCGGGTTCTAGTTCCCCTCCGGTATGGGAAGTTTGTGTTGTCTTTGCTTCCACTTCCGGAAACAGACAGGACGTGTCTCTGCCTCTAGCACTTTTAGCCAGCAGGAGGGGCTCACAAAACCTGATAGGTTTAGGTTCCGTCCACAAACAGTGTGCCTTCCAGAGCTCAGCTGGTAGAGTGGAGGACTGTAGGCGGCGAGTTGGCAATCCTTAGGTTGCTGGTTCGAGCTACGGCCCCCTCTCGAAGGAGGTCTTTTCCACGTGCAAACATTTAATTGGCCATGCTTCTCGACGAAGCCGTCAGCACTTCATTGTGTAGTCCACCTTTTTGCAATTGCACAAGAGGGCAAAATCTCATTCCCTGACCGGAATCGAACCCGGGCCGCGGCGGTGAGAGCGCCGAATCCTAACCACTAGACCACCAGGGAAGGTCTGTTGACTCTTTCCCATCAAGCCTGGCTGTGTGCCTCTACCAGATTTTGCAGCAACTGCTCAAGCAGGACCACTAAGACTTGAATTTTCCTCCAGGAGAGGAGACATCTCTGACCCTGGATAACAGATCTTCCACTGAGAAAGTGCCACAGGCTCTGTAGAAATATAATAACAACACCACAACTTGCCATAAAAACAAAGCAACCGAGATCCCCAACATGTGACGCCTCCATCTCGAAGCTTTTTATTGCAGATCCCTCGTCGGAGCCCTTCCTGACGTTGTCAGTGGGATAACGGTTACCATGAAATACCATGCGTCTTTTCAGATGCGTTGCATGGGTACTGTCACAAGGACCTTGCTTTGCGACCAGTTTATAGTGTCTATTATGCCAGCACAGGACTGGGAGGAAACTGAACCCCTGGGCGAGGCAAATGAGAGCTCCCTCCGATGATCCCGATGAAATCGAATTCAGTAAACAATCCCTTGGGATCATTCCCATATTCTTAAAGGGGCTGGTCACACACTAAAAGCCAAAGGGCCTGCTTGAGCTATAAGGATGTTCCCATATGGTCTAGCGGTCAGGATTCCTGGTTTTCACCCAGGCGGCCCGGGTTCGATTCTCAGTATGGGAAGTTTGTGTTGTCTTTGCTTCACTTATGGAAACAGACAGGACGTGCCTCTAGCACTTTTAGCCAGCAGGAGGGGCTCACAAAACCGTATAGGATTAGGTTCCTCCTGCACAGCCAGTGTGCAACTCACAGAGCTCAGCTGGTAGAGCGGAGGACTGTAGGTGGCAAGTTGGATCCTTAGGTTGGTCCACTCCGGCTCGAAGAGGTCTTTTCCACCTGAAAACATTTATCGGCCATGCTTCCTTATCCAAGCCTGCCAGCACTTCATTGTGTCCACCTTTTTGCAATTGCCAAAGAGGCCAACTCATTCCCTGCGGTCGAACCCAGGCCGCGCAGAGCCCGATCCTGACCACGAGACCACCAGGGAAGGTTGTTAACATTTCCCATCAAGCCTGGCTGTGTGCCTCTACCAGATTTTGCAGCAACTGCTCAAGCAACAACTCAGACTCAATTTCCTCCAGGAGAGGAGACATCTCTGACCCTGGATAACAGATCTTCCACTGAGAAAGTGCCACAGGCTCTGTAGAAATATAATAACAACACCACAACTTGCCATAAAAACAAAGCAACCGAGATCCCCAACATGTGACGCCTCCATCTCGAAGCTTTTTATTGCAGATCCCTCGTCGGAGCCCTCCCTGACGTTGTCAGTGGGATAACGGTTACCATGAAATACCATGCGTCTTTTCAGATGCGTTGCATGGGTACTGTCACAAGGACCTTGCTTTGCGACCAGTTTATAGTGTCTATTATGCCAGCACAGGACTGGGAGGAAACTGAACCCCCTGGGCGAGGCAAATGAGAGCTCCCTCCGAATGATCCCGATGAAATCGAATTCAGTAAACAATCCCTTGGGATCATTCCCATATTCTTAAAGGGCTGGTCACACACTAAAAGCCAAAGGGCCTGCTCGAGCTATAAGGATGTTCCCATATGGTCTAGCGGTCAGGATTCCTGGTTTTCACCCAGGCGGCCCGGGTTCGACTCCCGGTATGGGAAGTTTGTGTTGTCTTTGCTTCACTTATGGAAACAGACAGGACGTGTCTCTGTGCCTCTAGCACTTTTAGCCAGCAGGAGGGGCTCACAAAACCTGATAGGTTTAGGTTCCGTCCACAAACAGTGTGCCTTCGATAGCTCAGCTGGTAGAGCGGAGGACTGCAGGTGGCGAGTTGGCAACCCCGTAGGTCGCTGGTCTCAGCTCGGCTCCAAGGAGGTCTTTCCACGTGCAAACATTTAATTGGCCATGCTCTCAATGAGCGTCAGCACTTCATCGTGCAGTCACCTTCCAACTGCAGGGAAATCCCATCCCCCACCGGAGTCGACCCGGGCCGCGGCGGCCAGAGCGCCACCCAACCACTAGACCACCAGGGAAGGTCTGTCAACTCTCCCATCAAGCCTGGCTGTGTGCCTCTACCAGATTTGCAGCAACTGCTCAAGCAGGACCATAAGACTTGAATCTTCCTCCAGGAGAGGAGACATCTCAACCCTGCAAAACAGATCTTCCAATGGCTGGCATCTACCACAATTTGAAGCAACTGCCAAGCAGGACCACAAGATCTTACAATATTCCGCCAGGAGAGGAGACATCTCGACCCGGCATAACAGATCTTCCACTCACAAACAGACAGGCTTGTGCCTTTAGCACTTCTAGCCAGCAGGAGGCTCAAAAACCCAGAAATTCAGGTTCCTCCACAAACAGTGTGCCTTCAGCCCAGCTGAGAGCGGAGGACTGTAGGTGGCCAGTTGCAATCCTTAGGTCGCTGGTTCGACTCCGGCTCGAAGGAGGTCTTTTCACGTGAAACATCATTGGCCATGCTTCTCACGAAGCCTGCACACTCTCATGCCAGTCCACCTTTGCAATTGCACAAGAGGGCAAATCTCATTCCCCTGACCGGGAATCGACCCGGGCCGCGGCGGTGATGACAGCGTCGAACCCTAAACACGAGACCACCAGGGAAAGGTTGTGGACTTTTCCATTAGCTGTGTGCCTCACCAGATTGGCAGCAACTGCTCAGCCAGGACCACTGCAAGATCTCGAATTTTCCTCCAGGAGAGGAGAACCCTCTGACCCTGGATAACAGATCTTCCACTGACAAAGCCACAGGCTCTCTAAAAATATAATAACAACACCACAACTTGCCATAAAAAAAAGCAACCGAGATCCCCAACACGTGACGCCTCCATCTCAAGCTTCATCATCCTCAGCCCTCCCATTGTCAGTGGGATACGGTTACCATGAAATACCATGCGTCTTTTAGATGCGCTGATGGGACTGTCACACACCCTGCTTGAACCAGTTTATAGTGTCCATCATGCCAGCACAGGACTGGCAGGAAACTCAACCCCTGGCCGAGGCAATGACAGCCCTCCATGATCCTCATGAGTTCATCTCATAAACAATCCCCTGCAACCATTCCCATATTCAAGGGCTGGTCACACACTAAAAGCCAAAAGGCTGCTCAAGCTACAAGGATGTTCCCAGATGGCCTAGCGGTCAGGATTCCTGGTTTTCACCCAGGCGGCCCGGGTTCTAGCTCCTCCTTGGTATGGGAAGTTTGTGTAGTCTTTGCTTCACTCTATGGAAACAGACAGGACGGGCCTCTAGCACTTTTAGCCAGCAGGAGGGGCTCACAAAACCTGATAGGTTTAGGTTCCGTCCACAAACAGTGTGCCTTCCGAGAGCTCAGCTGGTAGAGCGTGAGGACTGTAGGTGGCGAGTTGGCAACCCTTAGGTTGCTGGTTCGAGTCTCTCGGTCGTAAGGAGGTCTTTTCCACGTGCAAACATTTAATTGGCCATGCTTCTCCACGAAGCCGTCAGCACTTCATTGTGTAGTCCACCTTTTTGCGATTTGCCACAAGAGGGCAAATCCCCATCCCCTGACCGCGATTCGAACCCAGGCCGCGCGTGCAGAGCGCCGAATCCTAACCACTAGACCACCAGGGAAGGTCTGTTGACTCTTTCCCATCAAGCCTGGCTGTGTGCCTCTACCAGATTTTGCAGCAACTGCTCAAGCAGGACCACTAAGACTTGAATTTTCCTCCAGGAGAGGAGACATCTCTGACCCTGGATAACAGATCTTCCACTGAGAAAGTGCCACAGGCTCTGTAGAAATATAGAACATCACCACAACTTGCCATAAAAACAAAGCAACCGAGATCTCCAACATGTGACGCCTCCATCTCGAAGCTTTTTATTGCAGATCCCTCGTCGGAGCCCTCCCTGACGTTGTCAGTGGGATAACGGTTACCATGAAATACCATGCGTCTTTTTCAGATGCGTTGCGCATGGGTACTGTCACAAGGACCTTGCTTTGCGACCAGTTTATAGTGTCTATTATGCCAGCACAGGACTGGGAGGAAACTGAACCCCTGGGCGAGGCAAATGAGAGCTCCCTCCGATGATCCCGATGAAATCGAATTCAGTAAACAATCCCTTGGGATCATTCCCATATTCTTAAAGGGGCTGGTCACACACTAAAAGCCAAAGGGCCTGCTCGAGCTATAAGGATGTTCCCATATGGTCTAGCGGTCAGGATTCCTGGTCTCCACCCCAGGCGGCCCGGGTTCGAACTCCCGGTATGGGAAGTTTGTGTTGTCTTTGCTTCACTTATGGAACAGACAGGACGTGTCTCTGTGCCTCTAGCACTTTTAGCCAGCAGGAGGGGCTCACAAAACCTGATAGGTTTAAGGTTCCGCTCCTACAACCAGTGTGCCTTCCAGAGTCAGCTGGGAGAGCCGAGGACTGCAGGTGGTGAGTTGGCAATCCTCAGGTCGCTGGTTCGACTTCGGCTCTCGAAGGAGGTCTTTCACGTGCAAACATTTATTGGCCATGCCTCCTTACGAGCCGTCAGCATTTCATTGTGAGTCCACCTCTTTGCAATTGCCACAGGCAAAATCTCATTCCCTGACCGGGATATCGAAACCCGGGCCAAGCGGCGGTGAGAAGCGCCGAATCCTGAACCACTAGACCACCAGGGAAGGTCTGCTTTGACTCTCTTCCCATCAAGCCTGGCTGTGTGCCTCTACCAGATTTTGCAGCAACTGTCTCAGAGCAGGACCACCTGAAGACTTGAATCTTCCTCCAGGGAGAGGAGACATCTCCCACCCCTGGATAACAGTAGATCTTCCACTGAGAAAGTGCCACAGGCTCTGTAGAAATATAATAACAACACCACAACTTGCCATAAAAACAAAGCAACCGAGATCCCCAACATGCTGACGCCTCCATCTCTAAGCTTTTTATTGCAGATCCCTCGTCGGAGCCCTCCCTGACGTTGTCAGTGGGATAACGGTTACCATGAAATACCATGCGTCTCTTCAGATGCGTTGCATGGGTACTGTCACAAGGACCTTGCTTTGCGACCAGTTCATAGTGTCTATTATGCCAGCACAGGACTGGAGGAAACTGAACCCCCTGGGCGAGGCAAATGAGAGCTCCCTCCGATGATCCCTATGAAATCGAATTCAGTAAACAATCCCTTGGGATCATTCCCATATTCTTAAAGGGGCTGGTCACACACTAAAAGCCAAAGGGCCTGCTCGAGCAAGGATGTTCCCAATGAGCGTCAGGATTCTGTCACCCAGGCGGCCGGGTTCGACTCCCGGATGGAAGTTTGTGTTGTCTTTGCTTCACTTATGGAACAGATGTCGTGCTCAGCACTTGCCAGCAGGAGGGCTCACAAAACCTGAGAGGATCTAGGTTCCG